>LOND01029056.1:25680-57945 GCA_014220965.1 Paragonimus kellicotti
GGGAAAGGCAAACCCTATATAGGAAGAGAGAAGAAGAAAAAAGAAGGGGACGGGAAGTGGACCTAACTACTAAAAATAGCTACGTCTATATTCAAACATTCAACATCAAGGCGCCTACACCTTGCAAACAAACAACCGAGCTGTAAGTGAAAGTAAGGCGTCATCAGCAAGACAGCTTCCTTACGGCTTTCACTGCCCCACATCATTAAGTGCACTCACTTCACACAACTCGGCCAAACAACGACAACATTCACGCCACTGAGCTCGATTAGCCGCCATCTCACCTAACGTCTCAAGCCACCGACTCTGTGAGTCGCGAGGGCCCCAGCCCGGGAGACGAACCCGACCTACAGTGACCAACCCCTTCGTAAACGATTTCATTTGTCTACGCCAGGTCATCATCTGTCCACCTCGCACCTTGCGCCAGTCGGCCGCAGCGTCGGCAAACAGTGCTCGGTGTGGCAAACGACTAGCTGGCATCCTTAGTACATGACCTAACCATCTAAGTCTGTGCAAATGTAGCGACTGAACAAAAGAACTTGCTTTGACAACAAGTGCCAAACACCCGCTTCCTAACCTCCTCGTTGCTTACTCGCTGGTGCCACCCGATACGAGCGATTGAACGCAGACATCGGTGGTCAAATACCTGAAGACGGTTCATGTCCTCTACCCTGAACGGCCAGGTTTCGCTGCAGTAAACTGACTCAGCCCTCACTGTTGTCTGATATACGCGACCCTTAAGCTTCAGAGAAATACCTCTCTGTCACCATAGGTGTCTCAGACTAGCGAACACTGCCTAAGACGAAATGGAACAAAAATGGCGACATGAGAGTATGAAGCATTCGAGAGCGTCGCAAGAATAGTGCGCTCTTAGAGAGTAGCTACGAAAAACTTTCAGAGTATATCTGAATATCAAGAACTGAAACTATTCGCGCCAAAGTCTTCGGAGCGAAAACCAATAGTCCGCGAATTAAGAACTGATAGGAACTATAGTATCAAGAAAAATTATTAGAAGGAGAATGCCTTATTTTGGCATTTACAATTCAGTGTCATATTCTGAATCATGTAAAGCAAACGGATTGCAGGAAGCTGGTGTAAAAATAAAGATGATTAATGCGGTTTATTGTTATGCAAATTTTATAAAACAGGTCACCTTTCAACACCAACCAAACAAAGCACATGAATGTCGAAAATTTTGCAACAGGCCTTAACAAATCAACAGCGTCGTTCACGTACAGGAAGGATAATCAGTTATGCAATTGTCGTGTTAGTCACGGACTTTTAGTGTCTCCTAGTTTGCTCACCATGATCCAACTCGCAAGAAACCGACGACAAATATGTCCACAAATGTGTGCATCACTGAAAACGAAAAATTTGTTGATAAAGTAGAACAACTTACCGACAGTTTGAAGTCTGCTTGATTGAAATGTCTAACGCATACAGGAGAAGGATGGCGCTGGGTTATAGAATCAGAAGATCTCGGATAGACATGTACTTATGCGGCATGGGACGCAAAACTTTGAGCGACAGAAGTTCGGAAGTCAAGAAGAGCTAAAATATTTTATTGTCCAATTAAATGGAAAGACAACCATCCACCCGAGAAACGGAAAAAGAGGAGCGTTGCGCAAGGTCGCCGAGCAGCTTGATGAGCTCTTACCCGACAATTGAGAGCTTGTTAATGCTACCTTTAGCCTTCGGCAAATGATGAACGCGGTCGTCATTCTGATGATACATTGTCTAATCCGATTGAATTAGAACGAGAGAGAGACTCTTTGTCAAGTTTTGGAGCGCTTGTGTAGGATTCGCTCTCACAAGTATGAGATCTCTCCGCTCCTTGGGTGTAACTATGCGGGTCTAGATCGAGTACATTTCATAACAGATGGAAATGGTAACCGCATTCACCAGTGGAGAAGTTCAGCTGACCTGGCATTGGCGTTTTGTGCGTAGTTCAGTTTTATTTCGCTAAGGCTTTTTGAGCAGGCGAACAACTCAGTTACGATCAACAAAGCTTCACTGCTATGGTTGCGGTCAAACCTTATCGATCTACGCTGTCGCATAAACGTCCGCTGTGAGTACTGCAGTTTCCAAGACAGTTTCAATGGTGTGCCTCAAAGTTCTGCCTTTGGCTTGCTTCGTGTCTTATGTCATCGTGATTTTCTCCTCACAAGTGCCACGCCACTAGAGTTTGCGGGTGACATCACAATTTGAAGCTCAGTGGACATGCCCAAACTTGATTTTGTTCTACAAAACGACCTGAAAGCCGTCCACAACTGAGGTCGCATGACATAATAAGTGCCGGCCATCACGCTGTGAAGCTGTAAGGTTGTGCACAGTAGTTTATAGCGCCCGCTTGTTTCCGATTGTTCTCATAGAGCTGGATTTGGACATTTTTGCAGCTAAGTATACACACCAACGCGCAGATTAAACGTGATCGTCTTGTGTGGCCGAATGTGAATGATGGTATGTGTGAACTGATCAGAAACGATGTTGCTCGTCAGTGTTCCAAGATCTCAAGTAACAGGAAGAAACTCAAGGACAACTTTGACACCTCAGATGCCAGTTTATCTCATGGCTAAGTTTGTATTGTCGGGCCACTACCAACATCGAGCACATTCACCCATATACTGACCTGTACAGATCTTTTCACACGACGGCTCGAAGCGAGCCAGATGAGAGACACAGAAGCAACAAAAGCTTCTCATGCATCTGTCGAACCTCCTGTGATTGAGTTGAAGTCGAAATTGTTCGTTTCATTCCAGGAAACCTCGGGACCAAACAATCAATAACTATCGCATACCATTCGTGCGGGACGTACACTAGAAAGTTTCCACCGTCGACCAACGGCCGTGTTAAGGAGATATGATGACCCCGATTATCGGAAGAAACGTCACTCAATCGCATTAATAGACGTACAATCGGCCGCCAAATCAGATATAGGATATACACTCGCCGGACATGTTTTTAGTACGATTCTCCGTCTTTCGTGACAATCCATGACCTCGGGCTATTCAAAGAACACTGACCCCACTGACTGCGTGCAACGATTGGCGACATACATGGCGTCTATCTGACGTACAAACTCGTGACCTACTAACAGGTCTTCATACATACTTCCGGTTTAAATATTTTATATAAACGCATTCGTCAGGAAGATTATGGTGAAAACTCCGTTACCATTTTACGACGGGCCATCGCCTTGCAGTATCCCTAAAAAACACCTGAAAATTGAACTGTATGACCGAACTCATGCAAGTCAACCGATATATATATATATATATATATATATATATATATATATATATATATATATATATATATGGGAAATCAGAAAACCATGACCAACCCACTGCCATAACCTCCGACCTCAACGTCATCAAGGGACACCGTCAATCCTAATCGAACGACGGTGTTTTGACCTGGATTAGCAAGACACGTGCAGTTTATCCATCGTCAGGTTTATTACTAAACACCGTATCGTGTTTTTCCCCTTTAAGTAAACTACTGGTGGAAATGGCAGAGTAATCCGTGCTTGCATCTATTGGCCACTGAGTCGACTATCCCACATCGGAAAATGTCCAAACGGTGTGAAGCCGAACTGCAAATAACTGATTAATTATAATAACTGTTTCACTCGGTTAATCGACACTGTAAATCGGCGATGTGTCACAACTGGGAAAAATCAAATGAAGTAGGCTGCTAGTCGAATGCCGATTAAAAAAAACCAAACGTAGCCCAGGTTGCTCGACCGAAAGTAAGCCCATACCTCTCAAATACTCACACATCCACTCACATGCAATTTCCCCATGCGCTGGGAAAAATCCCGAATAATTACGCTCGTTGACTCGATTACCACCGATCCCATAAACATTTCTCATAACTGGACCATGTCAAACCTTCAACCATCTGACATTCCTAGTGTGTATTATCGTTGGATCTGTCAGTGTGCAGGTTTCTGAAGTAGTACAGTTATCATTTTTTCAAATGACAGCACATTTCGTCCTTACTGCATGCCTACTGTTTTCAATTCACATTTGTTTGGTTTAATATAACCGTACAGAATTGAGTTGTCATCTTCCATTGGAATACGTGAACCCGGAATAAGCTTTTGAGTACTGTATCACTAAACGTATCTTAAACAAGAGATAAAAAACAGTACAGATGAGCAAGACTTAGAGAAAACTTAAACGCCTAACAACAATTAGATTGTTCAAGGAGTATAAATCTGACCACAGACTGCTAACGTATTTTGACTTTTCAGAATACGGTAGCCATTGCGAAGCGACTGAAGAAAAGATACTGGTGAGCAGTTCAACGGCGTGAGAAACGAACCGGCAACGATCAGTGGACAAACGAATTAGTCGACCGCTATTAGTTAGTCAACCGTAGGAAAGTGAAATGGTTTTCTACAGGGGCTCTGGGACTACGTGTCCTTAAACGCCGTCCGATGAAAGTTGCAACCGTGGATGCGAGCAGCATCCAGCTGGTGGTACGAAGTGTGCTCTGTGGTCTGTTCATTACATACGTTGAAATATCGATGCTTTTGGACTTCGTGCTCTTTGTTAAGTCGATTCCTACACTGACGTTACACCAATATGTAATCAAGTACGAAAATTTTTCATCTGTTTCTTCTATCGTTTTATGGAACGGTTGAGGGACTGTCGTGCAAGCCGTTATATGAAGCGGTCCGACTCAGTAAGACATATGGTCCACGTAGCTCTAATATAGCATGCTGACAGAAATACTGTCACTAATAGAAACACGTTTGTCAGTATAAGTCTGAGTATTCAACGAAGCGTTTTCTTCAAGGTAAATACTGAGTCGCATACAGAAAAGACTGTCCAAGTCTCAAAAATTAGGCCAGAGGTTATAACTAGCAACTGCACGACTGCATCGCCGATAAGTAGTGTAGTGCATTTGATAATACAGGAGCTCCAACTGCGAAAAATCTGGAGTTCGGCTGGATTCGAACCAAAAGCGGTAAGTGTCCAACCAGCCGAGCTACGAAGCCACACAGAGGGCTCAGAAACCCTGCATTTGGGTTCGATGGATAAGTGAGTCTAAATATGAAATTTCTGACATCCACCACGTGGGTTTGTAGCTCATTTAGTAGAGCGCTTGCCGCAGTCCTGGTTCGAATCCGGCCGAAGCCCAGACTTTTCATAATTGAATCTCTTCTAACTCGCAAGATTAGTACACCATTTTGTCACGGTTGGGCCATTTAAAGCACAACAGCATACAGGATAATATGAAATGAAAAGAGCAATCTGTCAAAAATCAATCCAACTGCTTGCAGGTGGCGCACCGAAAAGGCACTTTCAACGATATTTAAAAGGTACACAAACAGAAGTTGTAGAGGAGAACAAAACCGCACAAATGACTACCTATCTGAAGAAATGACAATAATGAGTATACGTTCTGCGAAATAGCCGCAAAAACCCTACGGTGTTGCGATAACTGGTAATTTCGCGTGTCTTGCGATAGCGAATGTGCTAACGATGGTGATTAGAGAGCAATACTATTGTCAACATTCACCACAAACGCTATGCCGATGGGACCACTGAATCAGATCAACTGAAATTATTTCGGTCACAAGAAAATCGTATAATGCTAAAAGTACTAATGGATTAGAAACAGGCGGTCTGTCGTTTCTTTTTTCAAAAAAACATCAGTTTAAAATGAAAATAACTTAGGATCCACAAAACCATGTTGTCAAGTTTAGCGCTAGCTGGTTACGAACATGCCTGAAAGAACTGCTTCTGACAAATTTGTAGCAGGATGACTATATATCTTCGGAAACGATGCTGGTGAACAGAAGCTCATTAAGGCGAAAAACAAAAGGGGACCGACCGGAGACTGGGCATAACGAACCGTGATAGAAATGATCCATCCGAGTTATCAAACAACGAAAATTATCGGATTAATTTTCGCGCCAACTGTTAAGGTAGCACGCATATTCGGAGGCTCAGTAACGCAACCTCAGCAAGGCAACTCCGATTTAAAAGAGTATGCACAAAATGTATTCAATCTTTGTCTGTCATATGGTTTATCAATGTGTACATGATTGCACTGACGTTTAAGTAGATTGGGCTTACGGCTAATATGCCACACTTGCAAAGCGAGCGGACAGAAGCATGTGTCAACGCACAGCTAAGCAAAAGCGAGGTGAATGGTTGAAACACCTACGCGGTCGATCGAAAAAATATAAGGGAGAGCGGAAAACCCGATAGCTTTGGTCGTAATGGACTAGTCAATATGCTGATGCGTAACATCAGTCTAACGTAGCTTGCATTCAGGAAGCTATGTTGGCCACAACACACTTGTGTAAACAAAAGGCTGGCACACACTGCAGTTGGAGGACGAGCTTTGATAGACATTACTCTGTTCACCATGTATTGAGTGAAAGTGTATTGCATGCAGGTGATGAGAAAAGCCGAAGTTTCAACAACCCTCAAGATAAGCCACCTTTCCGTGCCGGTAAATTGCAAGATCTTACAGAAGATGACGTCTGTTACAATTGTTCCAGCGATTTCGAATTTGGGGTATCACTCTGATACATAAAGATGGACGATTGACCTGCCAATCGAATGGCAAACAGTGCACGGTCTTCCAAACCCATAGTTACATAGCCATAAAAACTAACATTCAACTGCAGTGCTAAAATACACTAATGGATCAGCAACCATTCTCAAGCGGCGACAAGATGACAAAATCAAGTCCTGAATCAATCTACAGAATCTCGGGTTTAACCAACCCTTCACATCATCATCACCAACATACAGAGCAGTACATCAGTGGTTCACACTGACGCCGTATACAGTAAATGAATAAAACCGCGAAGTGGTTGCAGATGACTTAAATCTTGACTTATCCGGAGGTGTAGACGGCAGATGCAGCCTAGAATATTGGGCTTGTTGTAAGAGTCAACATAATTGACGGAAAACGCAATACGCTATATGTGTGCTGGCCAAAATGGCATCATCCAGGACAATCGGCAGTCACAATGAAATGGCATACATTAGTGTCACTAGTGCTTTGTCATGGTTGTACGTGCCTGCCAGTCATTCGACGGTACTTAGTGATTTCAGACTCCATGTTTGTAACACAAATGCGGCTTGATAAATGTGTGGTGGAGAGGTGAATGGCTTAGCATCAGAGCGAGCACGCGCTGTTAGCAGGTCATGTGGCTTGTTCCCAGACGAAATGCTCAAAAATGTCATCTACTCTTAGGCTTTGTTTTTGGATTCCATACGTAGTTGGATTATCACATTAGTCTGTTCAAACATGCACAGGATCTGTCAAACGTGCTGGTTAAAATTTGACTGCATTCGTATAAACAACACGGTGTGTGATACTGACTCCTCGAGGTGCACAATCAATGTTGCTATAATTAAAACGGTATGTGACTGAAGAGCGCATAAACAGAACTAATGATATTCAACAATGATCTACCAAACGGCACAAATACGCACAGCTATTAATGAGGCATAAAACAGCTAAAGCTTGAAAAGCACAGAGTAGAAACTACACTAATTAGAAGAGAAACCATTGGCTCACCGCCTAAACTCACGTCTCACAAGTCTGGTCCAGTTTACGTTTAGCGCACCGATTAACCGAACTGGCCGAAAACGGCCGACGCACAGCGTTCGTTTTCATTGTATCCCGATTCAATGAATTAACACCGTCAGATGAACCATATTGCCGGGGGCAATTTTCTGTGTTCTCCTCTAACGAACGGTCATAATCGAAATCTATCGCAGCCGATGTTAAATCTAATGGTGGCGGTTTGCGCTGCAAGCATGTTTTATCCAATACATTGGGATTAGGAATTCCATCCGGGGTAGGACATTCTCTGATATCATTTGACAATATCTGTTTCTCAGTAGTTGAAGATGGGTCTGGATTCAATGCCCTTGCAGGACACATGTGGGTACCGACTGATCCTGACTAGAAAGGTAAAACAAAAGGTGGCGGCACGGATAAACTAGACTGTAAACAATAGTTTCCGTGTTGTTTAATGCGTACAATTAAGGAATGAAGAAACAGAACCATTGGGATCGATGTGAACATTCTGGTGCCTAGTTTCCAACTGCGATCTTTGACAGATAGCTGATTGCAGTCCACAATCCAAATGACGGTATTCTATTCACTGCTGTATCAGAACAGACAAGTAGACAACAAGTGTTATATAGATTACAGATGTCAGCTTTGGTCCTGACCTCGAGATTGTTGTAGGGAGAGTTGGGGACCGAGAGTTTATTTGAACCGGGGAAAAAATTATCAGAGACTAAACAGCGACGCATGATCTGGTGACCATTACCACTACCATCGATGCCTCTTGAGCACCGAAAAGAAGGGCTAGACTATGTACAAATAAATTCATGGGCGATTAGATCGTAAACAGGAAAAGATTTCTGAGATCTGAGACCCGGTAGAAGAACTGTGATCAACTGAAGAGTTACAAAACTAGAACTCAAATTTTGACAGATGGACATGAGGAGCGCAAGCTGTACGTGTACATTGTCGACGCAGTAAAAGTTTATACGAACGTACGAAAAAGGGTGCACAATCGATTAACGAGGCTCGAAAACGAGCTGCACATACAGTGAAAGATGAACGCGGGAGACAGACGGATTATAGGTGAACATGCTAACGCTGTGACACTCTAATGTTCTTTTCCATCAAGGCATTCCTGTTGGGCTAACCGCGTATGCTTCGAGGCAGATAAACACTAATAACCCAACAGTCTCGTTCTCAACCTGTTACGGCACCATACGTTGAAATGACATTTCAAACGGTAGGTGGCACTTGGAAAAGGAAACAAATTGTTTTTTTTTAATGATGAAGTGTCAACATACGCAGCTACAGCATGAAACACCACGAAATCATCGCTTTTGAACACCCAGGCAGCACCCTGTCTAGCATAGTAGGACACTTTTTCACAAATAAAGTAAATTTGCGTTCAACGAAAGCCAGTATATAAACAAACTAAAGTTGGCTAGGTCTCATCATAACTTCCCGATAACAGACTTCGGGTTTCACGCAACGGGTACACGTTTTCGACAAGAAGGGCATAGCACAATGCCACCGACCGAAGCAATGATAGCTACAGTTCTACACATCTGCGTCAGTTACGTTAAATCGGCTAAGGTTTTAACACACGATGACCTCCGGTTTATTCGCAACCTGATGAGACAGCCAAGTACTGATCAACTGCGTGAAGGTGTGAATTAACAGGGGTCCAGTTTTGTCCCAACTTGAATGATGAACAAAGCTAATAACCGATAGAAATTAACCCAAAAAGCATGATAAGCGCACACACGTCTGGTGTGTTGATCGTATTTCGCGAGTGAGCACACCGCTAACGCTGGCAACAATATCCAATCAACTTTGCCAATGAATGCAGGTTTCAGTTATTAAGAACTCAGTACGATGTGTAAAATGTGGAACTTGACCTTCATTAACAGACATTATAGCAATCGTGATATTTAAAACAGTTCATTCCCTTGAAAAGTTTGAACAAACCGTTAGAACACGAAAACTGGTAGATGCAAGCATTTCGTATTGACTCATCAGTACCAAATTTACAATAACATGAAACGGTTTTTTATATCGAACAGTTAGGGGGTAGGGTGGATAGTCAATCGGTGGGTTAGGAAAGGTCACTAAGTCCAGGGAAGGGTCAAGTTTACGAGCAATTGTTTCTGAACACACAGGGTCGGCTTCAGTCGACTGATTGCGACCGCCTCAGCAAACCGCAAGAATCTTGGATTGGAGTGACGTAATAGGATTCTGAATGCACAAACTGGGTCGATAACGTGACCAGTGGTCAGGACGTGTCTTGCGACTGCGGACACTGGTTGCTTGCGTGTTTCAACGACATTGCCGTTCTTCTGTAATACTGAGTTCTGCACCCATTTAGGCAAATGTTCCTTCACTCTGGAATCAAGCACCTCTCGGTTCTGCCTATGTAACTTTCTTTGCAGTTACATGTAAATTGGTAGATACAGTGTGAGGTGGCACCGACAGGCTGATCTCCTTTGATTGAAGGGACAGGCAGTTTCTGGGTCCGAGCTAATACACAGAGTTCCGCTGCGTTAAATGTTCGTTTAATCGAATTCACTAGTCTTTGAGTTGTTTGATGCATGCTATAATCACCTTTAAAAGGCAATTCTATATAAACCTTCTTTTTCCTCACTGTGGCCACCTGTTCGGAAGGTGGTTTTGGTCTACTATGCCTATCTATGAACCTTTTCGGATACCCATTAGATTGTAGTACAGACGTGATCAAGTCTAATTCCTTCGCAAGACTATCCTGTGTACAGATTCGTCTTGCGCGTGTGAATAGTGTATTCACTAGTGCGCGTTTGTGATGGACCGGTGTGAAACTACTAAAGTTCAGGTATTGACCGGACCACGTGGATTTCCTATAGATAGCTCTTTTAATAGAACCATCTTCCCGGCGATTTATGAGTATGTCTAGAAACGGCAAACAATTATCAGCCTCAAATTCACATGTTACCTTCAGGTTTGGATGACAACTATTTAAGCGTCACACTAGGTTTGGAACGACTGAATACTAGTGTATCATCAACATAGCGTTTGTAGTATGACAGATTCGCTATGTCTGCGGCTAACTCTTGTTCAATCCTTAACATGAAAAAGTCAGCTAAGATGGGCCCTAGTGGACTTCCCATGGCTACCCCATCTATTTGGCGGTAGCACCGATCAAGAAAACGGAAACTGACGTTTTCAGTGCATAATAATAAGTTTCCCTCAGAATATCACTTAGGCAGAGGCAAAGTAATGTGGCTCGTTTCAACGAGCTCACAAATATAATCAATTGTCTCACGTAATGGGACATTCGTGAACAGTGACTGAACGTCTATGGAACACATCAACTCATTAGCAAGATTGATGTTGTCCAAGTCACTGATCAATTCGAAAGAATCTTTAATAGAATAGGCCTGAAACTTTTGTTTTAATGGCGTTAGGATGGTGACTAACCAGCGTGCCAATTTATGGTATGGAGAATTAGTCATCGCCAGAATAGGCCTAAGCGGCATTCCAGACTTGTGTCTTAGGGAGGCCGTAGAGTTGAGGTGTCGATGACCCACACGGTTTAAGAGATTTGTACGTCATGTCGTCAATTATGCGTAGTTGTAAAAGAAACAACCGCTCGTAAACTTGACCCTTCCCTGGACTTAGTGACCTTTCCTAACCCACCGATTGACTATCCACCCTACCCCTAACTGTTCGATATAAAAAAAACCGTTTCATGTTATTGTAAATTTGGTACTGACGAGTCAATACGAAATGCTTGCATCTACCAGTTTTCGTGTTCTAACTGGTTTTGTTCAACCATTTAATAGTAATATGTAATATGGGACGGGAGAGTTGGTAGCTTTGAGTGTTCAAGCCAGAAGTCGTTTATCGAGCTCAACCCTGACAGCCATCATGATGGAATATGAACAGAATCCAATTCACTCAACCTCATGAATTCAAGAGTTCACAAAGGACGTCTTGCGTCAGCAGCCATGTCATGAGACAATACAACACACGCATACATACTATACTGGTCAAGTCAAGTCCATTGGATGCATAAAAGCGACCGTCTTCAGGATACCACCGATCATGTCGGGTAAAGGGTGCATTTCACAGTACAGTTTTCATTGATACTCCGAAAAGTGATATATTAAAAACTTATGTATCAACTTGCAATACCATTTTCAAAGACTTTATGAAGGTTGGGAATTATGGCAAATGACGCACCATTCAGGTGGCTAATTAACCGCAAAATGGCTGTTAATGTTACCGTACGAACAATGCAGGTTTCATAGTTATACACTTGACGACGTCTATAGTATGAGCATAAGGATATCGCCACATAACATGAGACGAACAGGATGAGGAGAAACAAACGAGTAGCAACAAAGGGTAAAATGGAACACCACTGATGTCGATTCTAAGCGATACGCGACAGTGACTGTGGACAAGAAGCCTTCAGACGACAGAGTCATGTTGTGATGCTATTATACTTCATTATGGTTGTGACCACAAAGACGCTTGACCAGCAAATTCGTTTATTGCACGAACTCCCGTACAGGTCATGTTAAACATGGGACCACAAACGTGTACACTCATTTGCACGGCTGATATGCGTTCACATACATTGGGTAGCAGTACGTTGTCATTCGCCCTGGTGGCACTTCTCCCATAGCGCGTGCACACTATTCCAATATTCACTTCTGGTCCGTCGTCTTCCTGGCGTTGGGGCTTGCCCTTTGTTCCCGAATGTCGCTTGTGAGTAGTATACTACTCACAACGAAACTGCCTGTTATACAACAATCATATGGTCGTTGTAATGTCTTTCCCAACTGACTCCAGGTTCCACAAATGACGTAAAGGATTAGAAGAGTGTGGCACACTAAACCGTTGACCGAACTAACAAATTTGACGACGGAAGATCAGGTTAAGTGCGAAGTTGCAAGAATTACTAGTCCTGAAAACGCTGACATTTCCGTTATTCACATTTCAATTCCATCGCGTATGAGATGTTGTACAAACGCAACGACCGTTAAAAAGAACTGGTCGGCGGATTCCAAAGTCTCTGATAAGCCAAGTTTCACGACCGTATAGTGGTACACAGCGTACAGATACATAGTGCATGCACACTTTCGTAGAAACACAAACGCTGAGAATGGCGAAATTCTGGCCTATAATGCGCAACCGCTGACAACTTCATTCATACTAACATAAACATTTACGTAGGTGTCTACGAGGAGGAAATATTTGGCATCACTAACAGGACATAATCAGGGGTGACTACAAACACAAGTCTCCATCGTTTACTAACTAACACATTGCTATTTTGACGAACGAAGCATATCCCACACAGACGGACTGTGATAACCAACCTGGAATTGTCTGTAACTTGACTTGGGTCAGAACGACGTTAACAGTGACAGATCGCCGCTACAGGAAAATTTGTACCTCAATGCCTTCAGTAGGACATTACAGAAAAGAGGTGACAATAGGTAACCAATTTAAACGGTAAAGGTGAACAGAGATTAGTCCCAACGATGCTCGAGGAATTCAACGAACTAGTCTAATGCGTCCACTTCTTGTTCAGACAAAACCAGTGAGCAACGTTATCCACTGAAATGACCCACCTTATGGGAATAAATGAAACATGGGCGGAAAATGACTTGGATGCCGATCGACAGAATTCCACTACAACACACAAACAAGTTTCGTCTGTTGGAATCCGTCAAACAGTAAAAATCAAATAAAAGAAGCACATCACCAACCTGTTTAACCTCGGCTTCCTTAGTAGTTAACTCGGAGGGAGCTAGGTGGTCCGTATTACCCAAGCTGGGCGGTACATCAGTCGTGAACAAAGAACTCCCGGTTTTTTCTTCCAATGGCCGCGGGGGTGGATTCGTTGGAGGGTTACCGGTCAATCCGGTGGACAACGCAGGCTGTTGGGAGGTGGTTATTGTGCTGCTCAATGGTTTTGAAATGCTCTGTACTGTGCTTGTGACACCCTCATTCGTTCTGCACACAGAGTTACTAACCAAATGGAACTGCGCAGCAGGCAGGGAGCCCGGCAAGGACATGACACTAGGCAATAAGTTGACCGGATGTAGTTGAGCACAAAAGACAGAGTTGGAAGTGAGACTATTACCGGAACCCATTTGAGAGCTCTGTATCAGTTGAAGCACCGGTTTCAGATAGACCAGTCCATTGGACTCTGAAATACAGGGGCAAACAGCAAGTCAGCTTGACACTCAACAATATTAGAACATAAAATCAGAACATACCAAATCGGACTAGTTCGAAAAGCCGAAGAATCCGAACGGAGTCTAAGTGGCCACTCAGATATTTACTAATGATAGTGAAAAACTGAAATATCTACTAGGTGTCACATGAGCGATAAACAAAAATAGTACTGATTCATGTTTAATCACAAAATGTACGATAATGTCCCATTACGTGACCTACGACTGATGCGTCCAAATCAAGTAGTCGAGACTGTGGATGGTGGATGTATGACAGAATGTAAGAAGCTCATCCTTAAACTAGCATTTACGACCGATCAGTTCTGCCACCAGAAGCTTCAGTGATGGAGGAGAGAGTGAGAGCTCGTAGCACGCCGATCCAAATCATCTATCACCGATTAGTCTAACCAGAAAATGAGTAAAAATAAAACATTGTCATATAGAAGCAAAATGTCTAGAGGTTGGATACTGTAGTGTTTGTTCCAGTGTGGGTCAATGGTTTGTCTATAATCTAGTAGAGTGAAACCGCTGAGTTGACTCAACCACTGAGGATAGACAGAACAGTCTAAGACAATCCATTGCGTTGCCACTGAGCTACCTTTACCCTTCCCGGAAGGTAAAGTAGCAACATACAAGCGTCTCAAAGAGTAAGGAAACATTAAATTACCCGCAGGCCGAAGAGGTTCATTCGCCAAACCCTCAGGAGCTGTTTGCACGCAGACCTGGGTAAGATTGGTTGGAACGGTTGACGAAGAATCCCCATTCACAGGAGTCAAATTCACCGCTGGCGGTGAGCTGGGGGATCCAAACAGGACGCAACCGGGTGTAAGGAACGAGGTCGGTACGGTCATCCAGCACAACTTGTTCATACTGACGACGGGGGAAGACAATTAGAATAAATGGTTGTAAACGGTGAACATAGGAGAACACGATGAAGCTGATGAGAATCCCGTGACCAGTTTTGTGCAACTAACGGGATTGCTACAGGATTAAAAAACAATAACAAAAGATAGTAACTAGCAGAAGAAATGCATAAGTGAGTAAATCTGATTGACCATAAACCTTACGCTCAGATAAAGCGAAGTCGCTGTGCTAACCCAAAACGTGTCAATTCGAACCGGCCGGGTCAAATGAAAGGTAACGTCAAAACAATCACTGTTACGTACTCGTTAGAGCAAACAGGTTTAAAATGAAAGATACACATCAGTGTCCGTTTCAATGAGGTATACTGGATCACACACTGGAAAAACATATTGGCTGTGACACTCACACGCCCGGCCCGGGTTACAGGCCCATTCGGCTGGAGCGGCATCAATTAAATTCGTTTCGTAGTACCGAATGGAATCAAGTACCACTGCAGATTATAGCTGACTCTCAAACATCAAAAGATTCCAGATACCAGGATTGCAAACACAGAACTGTGACGTATAACATACAATCACATTATAGTTATTCGAATACAATGTTCAGATGACAAATCATGGTGTGCAGCGCCTTGAATGACCTTGTCCGAAAAAACAAGTCGCTGTCCAATCACTCGAACCATGACGTAAAATAAACCACCACAACTCCAACGCATTTGTGCGCTCGTCACCTAATTAGCCTGTTGCACTTATTGGGAACGCATGCAGATGGATTACCTCTCTGAAATGTTGTGAGGAATGATTAGTTAATGCCACGCGAAACGTTGAACAACACGATATCAGATAAACAGAACGCACCAGCGTGCACAAATTCGCTTGCGACATGATCCTTAGTCCCTTCTCCCCAGTACTGTATGAATTTAGAATTATTTGCCAAATCAAAGTAAAAGCGATCACCACTTCTCACTACACATGAACCCCACATTTTGCTGTCAGACTTTAGTTCCTAACAACTTTACAACTTGTATTACTAAATACACAACATTGGGTGGCCATTCGCCTCAATGTGTCACACAGGAATATGCAACAATACCTGTGCAGTTGTTACGGCAGTGCTTGCGCCAAGAGTCACACCAGACAATGAACAAGGTGATGTGTAGGTGGCACCTACAACTAGTGTTTCTGGCAAGTCTGGGATCGTTGATCCCGTCGGGTGTTGATTGTCGGGCGATGTGTTGGGTGTTGATCGAATGAACATAAGGAGTCCAATAGTTCACATTATCCTTTGAAATGGTTATTATGGTAGAAGCACTTTGTAGCATTGAATACAAAATTTTCGAGGGGTAATTCATCTGACTACGTACACAACAAGGTCAGCAGGTTAATTAGGTGGGACGTACACACAAACGCACCGGTGGTGCGGTGGTGGATTTAACGTCGTACTGAATGAACAGCGACCTGTCAATCTCGGACGAGGTCATTCGAGTCGTTACACGTAGAACAGAAGTGATAATAGAAACGGTGGGCTTCACGCGCAACGTGACGGATGCTCACAACTAAGCCCACAGCAAGCAAAAGCAGATAGTGTTTTTATTCTGAGAACGCGGAGCTGGTTGCCAACAGCTGATCAACGGGGCTTCAGAATGCTACGTAATTTGTGAAGTGTGAACCTTTATCTGGGTAGTAAACGGTGATGCAGTATCAACATGGAAATCTGAGTGTTGTGCACCAAAAGATGCACTAACGAATTTCAGGACATTTTGCGTGTGCTCCATGACTCAGGTTACTGGTGTCAATTCTGTTCGAACTATTTAAACGTTCCGCGAATACAGAAAACTGATAGGTACAATGGGTTATTAAAAAAACACCGGATACTGGTGGGTAGTATCATATCCACTAATGCAGTTGCAGATATAGTGGCGGCAAAAAGATATACAAGCGAATGATGAATACATTGGAAACGACAGTATTAAAACACGTACGGTACTTGGGTTGTGTGAGTACAAAGCAAGGAGCCACCGGTGTTGACACTAGACGAATCCTTTTTGTATCTCCCTAAAGTGACCACCAAACGAGGGAGATCATCAGTGATGGTGGTGGTCAGGGCAGGGCGACAAACTGATGCAGCAATTTCGTTCTGGTTGTTTGCAGCTAACAACTGACCAGAAGTTGATAGCGGTGATGAGGGGGGCGGTGGTACAGACAAGACGTCGGGGGACGAAGAGAGCGAGCCATGAAGTTCCAAAGAGGAAAACGGTTGTGACATCGAGGATCTAACAAAAGTTGTAGTTGTCCTACAATCATCCATTTGTGACAAACCAAACGACTGAGAATAAGCTGAAGAAAAAAAAAATAAAAGGATCACATGGAATGCATTCGTTCAGTCGGGAACGCATTTGACAAACGCAAGCGGATTACATACCAACTGATACAACAGGCGTGCTTTGGACCAAAGACCATTCGCTTGACTGGCAATGTTTCTTCACCGGGAGTGGGTCACCGACGTCTCGGAACAAATCCGAAGGCAATTGACTACCTGACGACTCCAGTGCATTCAAATACTCGACAGCATGCGCTAATAATTCCAAACCAGTCGGCGTGACGGAATGGTTCTTGAGAGTCTCGGAATTGGCGTTAGCAATAATATTAGTCGAAATGGATGTGATACTTGTACCAGTACAAAACGGTACTGTGGTTATTGACCGCTTAAGACCACGATCGACATAGCTCACAGCTTGACCAATCGAACGACGATCAGGTATTGAATCAAGTGAGAGCCGACGTGGAGCAATCATTTTCCCAGAAACGCGGGAGGCAGGATGTTCATCTATCTCGGCCATTGCTTCCGCGTTGGTCATCGGAACGGATTTGCGGCGTTCTTTCGTCGACCATTTCCAATTAGGGTGGTACTGGAAATGGGCAGCCTTTAACTGGTCGACCAAGGAAAAACAACAATGAACACATTGATGTGAAAGGCTGTTAAAACAGGTATGCCCAGATGCAGTGAAACATGATAAAACAGATGAAAGGACATAGATTTACACGAAAATACCCAGGAAAATGGCTAATTAAAAACAATTATACAGAGTTCAGTCAACTGATAATATCATATCAATCGATAACGATGATGTGCAACATGACAGTCAAGTGAAAAGTAGAGGTAGGCGGGAGTTTCAAAGCAACAACCAGCACAAGCGCCAGTTTTTATCACCGTTCAGTTACAGAACTGATCTTGATAACTTACTGATGAGCACACGTCAGTGTTGTATAACAGGCAGTCTCGTTTGTCAGTAGCATGATGCGTATATCCGGGAATTAAAGAGTGGCTCTCAACGCCAGGAAGACGAGGAGACCAGAAGCGACTATTAGAACAGTGTGTATGCACTATGGGAAACGTGCACCAAGGTGAAAGACGATGTACTGCTGCCCAATATGTGTGGATACACAATACCCATGCAAATTAGTGAACGTGATCGCTGTCCTAAGTTTTAAGATAAACTGTACTGAATTTCATGTAATGAACAGCTTCCCAGGCCAAACGCCTTTTGTAATCACAACACCAGCAAGCATGACTGTCGGCAGACGTCATATTGAGCAAAGTGACAAGGAATAACATGGCAAAGCTTATACGTGGGTGATTTAGCACAATAAACGATGACAGCTCGTTATTTGAAAAGAAGTTTGGGAGAGATACCCATAAGAAGTTCAATCGTGACCTGATCGCCGATCGTAAGTCTCAGCTACTGGAGAAAGTTTAGGGAAATGGAAACCGCTTCAGCTTCAAGGAACACTGCCAGACTGTTCAACCTCATCCGTGCTACTGGCCGAAGCCAACCGGCTTTCAGCTAGCCGGATGACACATTCCCATAACCAATCGAGAAGGTTCGAGTGCAATGTCAGTTTAGCTGGTCTTCTGCTTCTACTGTTTGACTACCACTCGCAGTGTCGCTTCCTGGTCAGAAGATTTGGGATCACCCACCAAAACTGATGTCTGCAATTGCGTTCTGACTTTCAAAGGTAATGTAACAAAACGTCGTTCAATAAAGCACGATCTTTATTGTGCAACTCGCTTGTCCCCACGTCATGCACGCGCCCGCGCGTTCATGAGCCGGAATTCTTGTCCACAACACACCGAGGGTTTCCACTCACAAGTCGTTTGCATTTCGACCTGGTTTGTGAGTGTGGCTGGCGCCTTCTGTTGTGGGTGTTTAGTTTCACGTTCCTCGTCCTTTCATCCGATTTCGCTGCGCGATGGCTCGTCCGGTCACCCGCGTTGTCCACAATGCACTCGTAGTGGGCTTTTGGACATGCCTTATTGTTGCGCTGGTATATTCCACTGAGTCTTGAAATACTTGCGCCGATGACAGTAGTAGAACAATTGGTTCAGTTGATCTCGTGCCAACACGTTTCAAAAAAGGTGAGGATTCGTTAGTAGAGGCATTGACTCAGTTGTTTCAACTTGTGTGGACGACGGAGACCATCCCTCCGTGCTGGGGTCACTCGATAATAGTTCCCATATTTAAGAAAGGAGCCCGGGGCTCTTGCGAAAACCATAGAGGAATTAGTTTGACTCCAATCATTACTGGGTTCTAGCATCCATTATACTTTTTGGACTCACTGCAGCTCGGGAGGCAAACATTAGGGAAGAACAAACCAGGTCTCACCTTGGGCGGGGTTTTATGGATCACACTTTTACTCTTCGTCAAGCCCTGGGACAGCGTCATGTGTACGGCCGGCCAACAATAAAGGTGCGTTCGATTCAGTGGATCGATCTACACTTTTAGAATCACTTAAACGTAGGGGTGTACCGACTACGTATGTGAACATTACTGTCGACCCTATATTCTCGTACTCCAGTTCAGGTCAACGTTTACCTTGAACTGTCTGTCAGTTTCAGCACCAGGAACGGCGTACGTCAAATTTGACCACCTTCATCATTAAAAAAAATTGTGTCAGACGAAGTAATGGAGGACTGCCTGCATTTCTCAAGATGCTGACGTTGACCTCCTACGTGGTGGAAGACAGAATGGTCTTGAATATGCGGACGACAAGATATTGTTGTTAGACACTTTGCAAACAGCACAAACAATGCTACAGGTTATTTGGCATTCACAAGGCGCTTTGCAACCTAAACATACAAAGTGCAGCGGCGGTGGTGTAGGTGTAGATAATGGAATAGAAGCGCGTATCTTCCGAAGCTAGGGCGGTGTTCGCTAATCTGAGACACCTATGACGACAGAGAGGTAATTCTGAGTTTAAAGGGTCGCGTATATAAGGCGACAGTGAGGGCTGTATTACTTTACGGCAGCGAAACCTGGCCGCTCAGGGTAGAGGACGTGAACCGTCTTCAGGTATTTGACCACCGATGTCTGCGTTCGATCGCTCGTATCGGGTGGCACCAATGAGCAAACAAGGAAGATATCAGGAAGGGGATATTTGGTGGTGATTTCAAGTCGAGTTTCTCTGTTCGACCTTTACGTTTACACAGACTTAGATAGCTCGGTCATGTACTAAGGATACCAGCTAGTCGTTTGCCACACCGAGCACTGTTTGCCGACGCTGCGGCCGACTGGCGCAAGGTGCGAGGTGGACAGATGATGACCTGGCGTAGACAAATGAAATCGTTCACGAAGGGGTTGGTCACTGTAGGTCGGGTTCGTCTCCCGGGCTGGGGCCCTCGCGACTCACAGAGTCGGTGGCTTGAGACGTTAGGTGAGATGGCGGCTAATCGAGCTCAGTGGCGTGAATGTTGTCGTTGTTTGGCCGAGTTGTCTGTGAAGTGAGTGCACTTAATGATGCGGGGCAGTGAAAGCCGTAAGGAAGCTGTCTTGCTGATGACGCCTTACTTTCACTTACAGCTCGGTTGTTTGTTTGCAAGGTGTAGGCACCTTGATGTTGTATGTTTGAATATAGACGTAGCTATTTTTAGTAGTTAGGTCCTTCCCCTCTCCTTTTTTTTTTCCTGATCAGAGCTTACTTTTTTTTCGTGGTTGTGTGGCAGTTAAGCATCAGTGTGAACCACTGATGTATTGCTGTCTATGATGATGATGATGATGATGATGTGCATAAAACAGTCAAACACAAAAACTACCACGAAATAATCACAAAAGTGGAGCCTGTTGTATAAAAATCCCCAACAATTGGTAGTCGAATAATCTGAGTCCAGATGACATCCGCGAGAGGATTTTCAACCAATCTTCACTAACTCGCTACAGTAATCGTTTTAAGTTCTTACGTAGTACGATAAGAATCCGATTACTCGACAAACCTCGTTAAGTAGTGAGCTAGAAACTAAGTTCCAAGGGACAAACATGACCAATAGTTCAATTTGGAGCAAGGCTGAGTAAGGGCGATAACGCAATGACTTGGGCTACCGCGAGGACGCGATATGAGCAAACATGAAAATTACATAAGGTAGGAGAACATCTGATCGAACGAAAGCAAACCAAACAGAAAATGGCAAAGTAGGGGTCAATCACGACCAATTATCCAGTTAAAGGCAAGACGACGTTTAAAGGTTTTACTCCATCGAGTGGATACAACGTGATAACCAAAACAATCCCAACAAAGGTTTCAAGTGCACACTATGAATCAGCATAAAAAGGATGGAGAGAAAGATTATAAACATCTGATCGTCGATCAGTTACGAACAGCAGACAACCTACCTCACGAGCCAGTTTCTGGTAGGGTGCTCGATCTGCAGCACCTAACTTATACCACCAATCCCCGAGAATTTGACTGGCGACACGATTGTCCATTGTCGGATAGAGTCGGAGCACTTCGCCACGATGGCGCATAGAGAAAATAATGAACGCATTCATCGGACGTCGTACGTGTTGGTCCGAAGGTGCTGTGTCGGCACTGAAACAATACGACGATTCGTCCACACATACACCGGTCTGATCACATCCAAGTGTGAGGGCAGGGAGGTATGAGACCGCAGAATGTTGCTGAAATAGGAAGAACAATACAGAAAGGCGATAACAGTAGTTGCTCTCATGCCATGTTAATATGGAATTTCAAAGCTGCCTTCGTTAAGTCGTCCAAAATCGTAATAGCGAAGATGCGAGTTTGTGATAACAACCTACGAATTTGACGCCATCAATAGTCTACCAACTTTAACATATACGTACGGTTCACAAAGTGAGTGAGAAAACGTAACGATGATTGTCGCGGACGATACTTATAGGGAGAATGTTAAAAGGCTCCTCCATGTCCAGAAGTTCATAACTTAGCTACACAGCGAAAACAAACGACTCCATCATAATACAATGTAGGAAATAAGCTCGTTTATTCGATGATTCATCCTCAGGCTAGGTAACTAACGACTATATGGATTGACGTTGTTAAGACGGGGAAAAAAAATAAGAGGATTGGCAAATAACAGGTGATGGGTTCGACAAGAACGAAAAGTGAAAGAAATACGTGATCATAGTATGACCAACATATCAACGGGGATGTACGAGTTAATGGGTTGCCACGACGACCACAGTAACGTCAAACTGTCGATGCCACATAAGCTCCACAATACATTATTTATCAGACAACATTCAAGAGCATCACTTGAAGTAAACTAACAACTATCTGATGAAAACTTGCACACTTCCAATTGTGGTAACATTTGCTTGAGACCAACCACTCCAACAAAATCTTTGAAACCTTTCAACCCATTTATCAGATCTTCGTGGTTCGTTTCGAGTAGATCAAAGGTTGTACTGCAGGTATCGCTGCAATAATCGTCATCCGTCTGTTAACTTTTGCGTTATGTGGGCAAAAGAACATTGTGACAAACATAAGGTTGTCACAGTCATCCTTTGACAACCTGGAAGTGTATGGCCCATCCATCTCTAGTATCTTGACTCAGTATGCATGTCACCCTCCATTGTTTCTATCTTGGAGCAACTGTGTCATTTTTAGTCAAACCTATCAATCACAACATATCAATCAGAACTCTAGGTAGTTCTCTTTTGGCCTCAGAAACACAGACCCACAGAACTGCGTTCTATTTAGTCTGACGACCGATCACCGGAAGGGGACGCGTGTTCGCCACATTGTCCTCCGGCTAAATCAGTTAAAAAAATGTCACCACTGACTTCTTCATGAAACACTTATTTAACTGAAAGTAACATCTGGGCAGACAGAAACCTTGAATAAAGAAGCAGGATCTGGACGACCTACCGAAAATGAAGCGGTATTTGCGCCATCAGCATCACGCTCTGACCCCGGCGGGAACACATCATTTACGTCCTCATGAGTTTGAACGTCTGAAACGGGTGGAAAAAAGTTAATCGGAAATTAGTCAAGTAGCTTATTCGGTTTTTCTAATTTATAGTGATGTTAGCAATGAAGTCTTGGTAGCCAAGTCCTGTCGGTTAACGAGTGGTAAGCATTCACAAAACAGTATCGTAGTTTCCTTTCAGAAGGGAACGTCAATCTAAAGTGATGAAAGTTGTTTGTAGATAAAGGTGGGTTGACCGGAAGTTCGAGATAACTTAGCAACAAGAGTACAAGGTCGAGTTTCGATTGTTCGACGCTTATATTAGCAACTCATGTGTGGACAGTAAACAAGAACAGGTAGTCAAATTGTATGTAATGAAACAGATGGCGCACAGAAATCAAGACAAATTGAAGACCTGTTCTAAAGAATAAATCGAACATGGCTAATGAATATACGAAAAGAGAGTAGTCACTTTCATACTACGCGCCACTGAAAGTGGTCGTCAGAGGAAGGTGGTCATTGTAAGAGCCTCGACGGACAGATGTAAAGTAAGTGGACTATACCATTCGAAAAGTATTTAGAAAAGAATCCAATTTCGCTGTATTCAGGCCGTTTGCTATTACTAATCGCATAGTAGTCGTGTGGCTTTTGTTCTTTCTGCCGCTCATTTGAGTCCATTTGCAGATCACACTGAAAGCTAGCAATTTGTGAACTAACCTCGGAATACTATTCGAGGTATACGATTGAAGTCGAACGGCAACTATTGTTCCTCTTCAACACCTGTTTTCCTTTCTTATTTGTCACCCAAATAGTCACCGTGCATCCCACAGCGCCAGCTAAAGAGCGCTAATACCAAACGAGAATAGAAAGTTATCAATGTTTGCGTGCACCTTCAAGCCCGAAAGCGTGAGCAACACAGAGGAATTTCCACTTGTTTCCGCAACTGTCGATATTTAGTTGAATGGTTTCATTCCGTTTTCGTCCATCATTTCAAAGTGTATCAAGCCCCAGGATACATATAAATACTATAAACCGTCAACTACATGTTTGCGAACAATTGTGTGGAGACCGTGAATATTGTTCGTTTACATGATTATCAAGTCAGCAAGAGGATATTGAATGCGAGTGTCTTACCCAACTGAAACCCCAAGATATTGGTGTTTTCCGAAGGGTTGCTACGCCAGTACCATACACGGCTCTCTGTTGGCAGAAGGCGCTGACGCAATCGATCTCGTTGTCGGTGACACTGAAACCGTTTACGCCACTCTGATATGCACCCATGTGACGTGTGTTCGTTTCATGGTTTCATTACCACGCGGTAAACCTAAATAGCTGAATGTTTTATGTCACCGAGTGATGAGAATAAACGCAACAAAACAGGGTTGTGTTTGGCCTAGCAGGCAAAACCGTGGCGGTCGCTAAAAGGAGGATGAGGATACCAAACACATGGTTGCTGTGGCATGGAACAATTTGGTAGACACTTCACGGGACTCGGTTAAGATGGTCGCTGATGAATAGTAGTCGCTTATATATGTGTTGCTGCAGAAAGGTTTTACACTATGTTCTTTTCGAAAAAGGTAGGTATAACAGCAACCAATGAAGATCACGACAACAGTATTACTACCGCTGTCTTCGATCTGCAGTAGTTGGAATCTGTTGGATCACAGTAGGAATGCCGAAGAGAAAGCAAGTTTTTCATACACCCGCACACATTTATAGGATGCCCATGATGCATTTATTTCCAGCCACATACAGCAAGCACGAACAAGGCGCTTGGTGATAAGCGCTGAGCAGGCATATGTAAAACGTGTACGTGCCACTCTAATGAATGAAATGAAATTACTTCACGCCATCGGACCTCATTAACGCATACCGATGTAAAAAGTAAAGTTGGCCGTGTGTATTTAGTATGACAACACACGGAAATGATGTGAATAAAATTTGATTATCGAAAAGTAAAACATGCAGACGTTGTAAGCAGGATGAGCATTTAGTTGTATACAACGGAGTAAAGTAGGTTGAATCCGATTAAAAATGAAAGGTCAGATGGGATATCTCCAGACATTCACAGATAGTGCGCATCGATTCTAACTGAGTTTCTCGCGGATATACTTCCAGAGTAGATCATACAGGGGAAAATTGTTGAATATTCGAAACTTGCCAGCAGCACATGAAAAATAGAGAAAAACTGCTAAATTTCGACTGACTGCATACGAATTCATGGAGTTGGCGCATTTTAAGAAAACTCGCTCTGAACTTCCAATACCATAGAATAACTATACGGAACCACATCCATTTGCTTACTGGCAGTACCGATCTATCGTTGGCAGTCTGGTCTATCGCGTCTAATAAGTTTTTTTGTCAATGGATGGAAAACACAAGGCGAACCGTTCCTGTTTACAACACAACAACTGCAATAACAGAGAACAACTATCTTTCTTATCAGAGATCATGGCATTCAGCCGTTTCTAATGAGCCCATTAGGGAATTGTGTTTAAAACTGTGTACAGTTGAAACATTTCAATCCTAAAGTATCTTCCTAACTCGTCGTGAGTTTTGATATTCAACAACGTGCAAAATTTTCACACTTCTTACTTACTTCATGAAACTTCAAAATCACTCCACAAACAAGCACTTCTGCTCAAGTGTGCAGGTGACACTTCTTGGGTGCAATTTTCACAAATGTCTGTTCTCTATCGCCTCACATAATGACCTTTCATCACTGCCCAGCTGACCTAACGTACGTTCCCTATTACGCTATAGTCTCCATTTTTAAAAAAGTCAGATAGCAACGCTTTTTGGAAAACACCCAACCGCCGATTGTGGGTCATACGCCCAGAGTACAGAAACAGTGCAATACTACGTCCCGGTTACAGGTGCTGGATAAACGGGAATATATGGAAGTGAAGGGAAAGAAAGAAATCAGTAACAGAAACAAGAAAACTGACTACAGTAAATTCCTTTCGAAGGAGGAGTAAGTGGAAAGTGAAATTTGGTCATTTTAGTGTCGAAGTAATCCAGATGTAAGCCAAACAGATCGAACCAAGACCGGTCACCGATAGACGACAACCGTCAGCTATAGTTGGCGTATTTTTGGCTTTCGTGATTTCCATGGTCTCGGTATAGTCTAAAGTGTGCAATTGATTACCTGAAAATTATTCAGAGCTAGCTGTAAGCGGTTTCTCTGTCAGGCGTAAAACACTGCCAATACTGCTCTTTAAATTGTGAGTTTGCCATCAGCGTCAGGCGCAGCCTACATGATGGATATTATCTACAGCACGTAGAACCGTGTGCACCATGCTAAATTTTATATACACCAAATAAAAATAACTTACCTTTGGATAGCTGCGGATCAGGTGTAACTGATGCGCGTTCCGCACTGATATGCGTGTGTCCAACCAGTTCGTTCGCGGCGTTCCATCCGAACGATTCCGGGACTGTTTCATTCCCGCCTCTGTGAAAAGCAGGATGCGAAGTTGACTGACCTGAGGACGGTAAATCCTTTTTAGTCGATTTGTCTGGACTATCCGATCCGAGATCTTCACTACCGCTTCCGTCACCGACTGTGCCATCCGTTGAATACGGTCGGACGTCTTTCGAAGTGAACGAATCGAGCAAGACTGGAAGCAGAGCTAATGGGGTTGGGACGGTTGGAAGCGATTCCGAAGTGGTTTTTCGGAGGCAGTGAGAATCTGTTGAGTCACTTGGTCCTTGGCCAGTTAGAGATCTGTTTGGACTGACAGGATTCATAGTTACAGTAGCCAGATGAGCAAGTGGCCGGCTAGGGTATACGATACAGCTGGATGTAGTCAAAGGAGCGTCCAGAATGGGTCCACATTGAGTTGTAATTTCACTGGTGGGCTTTAGCATGCATGAGGTCCGTTGTAATTTCGCTACCGGAATAGAAGTGGAGCTGGTAACACGAGGGTAATGAGATTCACTGGATGTCAGAGCAGCCACTGCTGCCACATAACCCATAGCTCGAATTTCTTTACCCTGGGAGGTAAAAGGATAGTTAACATAGCAGCTAATTTGGCAAATTCAGACAAACTTGAGGGAGACGAGAGATTAAATCGTGTCGAAATCAAGATCAGATTCCTTCCAGTAAATAAGCCCGTAGAATATACTACTTGGGATTTCGAAAGTAGCTCCAATTAAAGAGAATAAATAATACCTTGACTACAGCTAACAGCTCTGCGCTCACAGTTACAGAACCAATGATTGAAAACGTTGAGCTAAAAAATCAAACCCATTACGAGTCGACTCTCTTTTAGTAGATTAGCAATTCATTGAGTACTGGTGGATAGTACGGGATTTTGTTTAATACAAATTGAATATCATACATAAGTGACCGCGAATTTCGCGCCTCTATACACTTTTCAGCCCACCACTTTCGAAACGAAGCACTAAGCTCGAGGTTCGCTCTTGTTAGAGCTCGTCGGTGGTGTAAGTATAGTTGTTATGGCCGGGATTAGAATTCTGACCAAGTTTTAATAATACAAACGTGTTGATCCTTGCACAACTGACTTCAAATTAGCCATGACCGAATTATCATATGTAAAAACCCACCTTATGGAGCGTTGAATAGGACTGCGAAATTTGCGACCAACTATTAGTGGTGCCCTATTCAATGTGACCAAAAATCCCCACCACTTACTAGTAATCAAAACGACTGATGCAAGTAACACGCAAAACATTGTGATTTCAACTCGAATAGAGGTCTTAAGTAGTGGAGTTAACAGGATAGTTACTGTCACCTCTGAAGACAATAGAGCGATTTGAGCATCACTCACGAGTGATTATTTTTGAACGTTTGCATATGATAATTCGGTCGTGCTGATTGTGAAGGTAATCGCATAGTGGTCACTGCAATTATCTCCTGACAACGAAACCTAGGTTTAAATCCTTGTCATGACACGGATGTACGCACCATTGACGATCTTCAAGAAGACCGAAACTCGAGTGGAGTGCTACCCTTCGGAAGCAGCTGGCTAGAGTGTATGGGAACACGAAAGTTGCGAGCAATTGTGGGTGCTTAATTAATATGAAATTCGGTGAATATCGTCCTATATGGGAGCATTTAAAACAACTCCCATTATCCGAACCGTCAAGTTGGTACAACTCCGCAGTCTATCCTTCAACACATCCAAACGAACCGGTGCGTTGTTTCTGGGAGTGAAAAGTAATAAGTATAAGCAACTTAAAGGATTGCCTACCTTTCATATAAGTAAGAAAGCTTCACTCTGCCCTCTATTTTCTTAAACATCCAACTGTTAGTTTGAGTAAATGCATGACGTGGTCAATTTATGTTGATGACGTTTTTGCCGAGGGTATGAGGATATTATAATACCTCCGGCGTATACCGTCTCCTCCATCCCAAACCGTTTAATTGGTCAATTTAGTAATACACACGCGCACTCCTGTTCAGTTACAAGGTTTACTATCAAAGGATTTCTTACCTTTTTATTTAAAACATCTGCCACGTCGTATTTGGACTGTCCGTAGATAATTTATTCACTAAGCTTCCTGTAAATTTGCAACGCGCGAAACTACACATCACCATCATGATCACCTAAGATTATGTGATATAACTCACAAAGCGGACTTTCTTAAATTCACTTCCACGTCTTCAATTAGACTTAGGCAACAGCAGTTATTTGCGAGCACCCGGTCCAAATCTTTCTGATGTACCTTAATTAGGTCGACTTCTATAAAACCCCATTCCGCTTATGCTTTATTTAAATACGAAAGTGAATAAACCGTACTTTTCGACTGAGAGGAATTGTGACTAAATATCCCATGAACTTTATTGTGATTACTGAAAAGCAATGTCTTGGGACTCCAGCTCATTAAGTTAACGGTTCTTCATTGGCAGAAGGTGAGTACGAAACATTTCGAAAATTAACCGCTTGAGAAGCATGGCACCGATTAGTGAGGTGACCTGGTTAACGAGAAAACAATCCGTCGTAAGGTGTTATTAATGATTAACCAAACGCGCCTGATGTGTGGTCGATTTCCCGCGCTCACTCGCCAAGTGTCTACATGATGCACACTCTCTCACGTGCACCGGTTTGTTCTTCTTTGTTTGGGATTTGCCTTACCAGGGCAGCGTTGACCTTACCGGTTGCTATTCGTTTTGTTCTCATGTGATTACACCTGAATGCTAGGATAAACGGTCTCCGTCTGAGGTTTTCTTTTCTATTCTTACTACAACGCAATAAGGGCCATCTCACATCATATAGTTGCGACTAGACCTAGAACATAGAAAGGAATTGACGTTGACTTTCAACTATTACGGAGAAAATTAATTACAAACTCCCATCAGGGTTTTGGTAGGAATATTAAGAAACTAGAATGCAGGGGGTATGCAATGTACCTAAAAACAAATGTCCCTAAATTGAACATGAAAAGCAACTGTTATGGATGGTTCTCACATCACCATTGCGGTCTGCCGTTTTAATAACAGAACGTGTTATAAAGAGTACGTTTGGAAAAAGTTAACCTCTAACGTTGCATTAGAGAGAGGGGCAACCGCGTCCATGTACCCGCCACCACAATACCACAATATCTGCCGTCTTATTATGGTTTGTAAAAGCTTAAAAGCATTCATGATCCCGCCCAACGACTTATCAGCTGGAAACACTGAAAATTCGCCTCTTCCGTTCAAAGCTCAAAATGACGTGTTTCTATAATCGACCAAAGTAGGGATAATTCAGGAAATTTATCATTCTGTCCATGCGCATAACTGACTTTGGAACACCGAGTGAGTTTTACGTGATGGACCGTCGTAACGCTCAACTCCCGTCAGGTTGTGTCTCAAAGGATTTCGCTCTGCCGGAAATAATGAACATAGAAGCACATAATTTTGAGAACGGAGACCGTGATCAAAATGGCCGCCTGTAAGAAAGAGAATGAAATAGTGGAGGTGTAACCTATCTCTCATGTTATGGCAAACGGGGGATTTTCCAGGGAATCCTACTCCTCTTCGCAGCAACGTCTCTTCCTCAGAAAAACCTCCCGGCCAACAAGAATGGGCAAAAACACCGCACACATTCTCGAGGTCGTCATCTTTTTCATTCACTTGACCTTTGACCGCTGCGCCCATTGATCACTTGGTGACCTTGGCTACCATTTCGGTACCCGTCCTTCAATCCTCCGATTTTTTAAGATCTAGAAACCAACATTTACCTTACACATATATTAATGTGTTTTTTGCTGTGGAACCCTTTTTTCTTCGATGATAAAACGGTTTTTGGCGCTTGTCTTCTGGGTTGAATTACGAGCAATCCACAACGTTAGGTGAATCATCCTAGTGTTTACATCAAGGCCGGCGATTCGCGTTCTATCGGTAGACTATTTTGCAAGCTATCTTCAGCGATCATTTCTAGTGTTAACAACAGCTTCTTCGACTGACAGAAAAGGTGCTAAAATCTTGTATGCTCTACAGTTCATGACCACATAAGAATCTGAAAACACCTGTAAAACTACGGAGCTCAACATGGAAAATAAACACATTGCGTGACCACTTAATGACAGAAAGCGGTCATATATTTCGACTGAATAACTCATATAAATGCAACAAACAAGAGATATTTGCGTTCAAAAAATGAACAGTTACGTACTTTCATTGATAGATGTCTAGAGCAAAATCCACGTCGCTGGGACTCTTTTGAACAACCATCTCGGCTGCAAAGACGACGCCATTGTTTTCCGTTGAATTTCTTTCGCACGCCATTCTGAGTCTTGACCACGTCACCCTGCACCGCCACATGGAGGAAATAAAGAAATACCAATAGAAAACACACAATACTACAGAACCATACGATAGTACGCGTAAGGTACAAACTAACATTGCAAGCAACAGTGTTAACATATAAATCGGAGCCAATCAAGTCAAAGGTGTTGGAAGAGAAAAACATATTGGGACATACATCGGTCATCCTGTGCAAGCCGGGCGAAGTGCATAAGAAGTGGACGGGACTAAAAGCTGCAATCGCCATCTACATCATGAGCCCAGTGGCCAAATAAATGGCTCAGCGGTGCTTTGGACGACTGACAATCGCGTTCGTTAGCGGCCATCAGCCATGACAACTTCAAATGTTCATACCTAGATTTGTGTAGCCTGACAGCATGCCATATGACTAAAGCTATTAACTCTCCCCTCAAAAGCTCGAGTTTGAAAACGTTTTTGAGTACTAGAAAAGACTCGTTGTCTTGGATAATAACCGGCAAAACTTATGCTAACAATTGTTCACTTGAACCCCAACGTACCTTTTTGAACCTCTGATGAGCCGCAAGAACATTTAGCGAAGAACTCATCGCACTGGAACCGGTTCCCCATCGAGTGTTAGTGGGACGGTACTTCCCAGAACTAGTCCCCTCGGGTCGTTGGCTAACCACTGAAAATGAGAATGATCCAGCAGTTTGATCTGAAAGAGAAAATGGTTTTCTTGCTGAACTGGTGAACGGGTGACCGCTGATACTGCCAACATGTTTGGGGTCTACATCAGTTGATCGGGGACTCGTTGGTACAGCTACACAAACAACGGGAGCACTGGATTCCTGATTATAGTCTGAAGACAATCGAGGTGTTAAAGTCGACGGATTCCATGGCGTATTGGGCAAAGAGGAGACCGGCGGAAATTGTACAGGAGAACAGCTCGCTGCGGCTAGTGGGTCGACGAAATTCGCGTTCACCAAGTGATTAAGAGACATTGGAGGTGAACAGGGTATAAATGAATGGCTCGATGGTCGCACAGGAAAATTGGAATTTGCTTTGCCAATGTCATTGAGATTTAGGTCTAGAGAACAGAAGTTGAGATGTGGATAAAAAGTGTTATGAACAACCAAAAGACAAACGTGCCAGACTTAATTAAGATGAACAGCACAGCTCTACCAAATCCATCCAATTAATGAGTTCAATTTCAAAAACGGAAAAGATGCCTTCGGAAGAGTAGCTTGGAGACAATGGATAGTTTGCAAGACTGGAACTTATGAATTGATCAGTGCGGAGTGTATGAGACGGAAAAGGGCGCTGCGCATAAGGGTATGTGATAGCTACTGATCGCTCTTGCATCGACTCTCAAGTATTTACCTGAAACGCCACCATAGGGGCGAACGTGTTTGGAAAAACAACGGACAAGAATTACAATCCTTCCACGAAACGTCCACCACCCTAGAGAGACAGATTCTCAAGTGCGATGGAAGTAACAACTGTTGGGAAAAAAAAACCTAGACCCAATAATAAATCGATTGTCGACCTGAGAAAAGCGACGCGGAGGACTCATCATCATAAAGAAACAGACATTTTTCGACAAAGACGTCATCATCATCATCATCATCATCATCATCATCATCATCATCATCATCATCATCATCATCATCATCATCATCATCATCATCATCA
>LOND01029056.1:58045-81971 GCA_014220965.1 Paragonimus kellicotti
GACGAACCATCAAGCATACCTGATCTATACTGCCACCTTAACGTGATGGTCGGGCTTCTGTGTTGTTTTGATCCGGCGGGCTATGCTGACTAGGACTCCGGTCCTTCCAGGTTCAACCCTGTCAGACAGGCCAAAGGGGAGCAGCCAGACGAAAAGCAGTTACACTCATAGGATTGTATGTCGCACTACTGACCGCGTAGGAGTGCTTAGGTAGTGAGGCACGATCCTATGGGCATACAGCAGAACTATTTTTATAGTTGCGGCACTGCTGTCTTCCGTATCAGGAAGAAGGGGGTTAGAAAAGGTACCCTCAAACAAAGAGCACTCCGATCGCCCAACGGTTGACCGTGACCGCCGGCGTATTATCCAATACGGTCGAAAAACATCTATCACCCAAAAGCCCGATGTAGCTTTGAGTACATCCACTGCGCGCAGCAGTGCTGAGAATCAGACGTCAATGTCTTATTCACTGCGCCCTCGGGCTAGGCAAGCCCCTCACTGCCAAGTGAGTCAGACTTTTGAGTCATTGGCTCCGGGTGGGGTCCCCAAGAAAACCCTGTATCCTGTTGTCTCGCAGGTCAGACTTTTGAGTCAGAGACTCGGGGTGGGGTCCCTCAAGTCAACCCCTTCCGCGGCATAAACGACCGGGAAGTATCAGAAGTTATCGCTCTCCCGACAGTGACATTATTAACCCAATACGACTTTCTCCTACTGTTTACCCCCCATTTCTTCCGCCTTCCATGTGCCTTCGGGCGATAATTGTTTTCTAAGGCCAAGACAACCGGTAAACATTGGCGCCTTCAATGTCCGCACTCTCCGACAAGTCGGTCAGCAAGCTGCTCTGGCTAGTACTCTCTCAAGTCTGGAGCTTGATGTGTGCTGCGTGTCGGAGACGCGAGTCTACGATTCTAGCACCGTTATCCATTTGAGCTCACCTCTAGATAACTGTCGATTCAAGCGCTTCTCTCTCAGGGTTTCTGGTGACGCCGAAGCTGAATCTCGCGGTCAAGCTGGAGTGGGTTTCGCAAATCAGAAAGACGTTGTGTATTCATTATATCGGCGTACGCTCCAACAGACAGCTGTTCGGATGATACCAAGGATGCGTTCTATGACGCCCTCGTTGACCTTCTGAAGCAAACCAAACACTCAGACATCATCATACTAGCGGGCGATTTGAATGCCCAGCTTGGTCGGCTTTCCCCGGACGAGAAGCGGCTGGGAGGTATGTTTGGTGTCCGGGCACAACGCACTGACAATGGCGACAGACTGCTGCAGCTGTGTGCATCCCATGGTCTCTATATTTCGAGCACGGCATTCCAACACAGGAAGAAGCACTGTGTTACATGAACAGCACACAAGCCCGACCACCTCGTCAAGGCAGCAGTATAGGTCGGCCGTCGTGCTGAGGACTATACCTACTCCAGCTTGACCTGTAACGGCAGCTGTGGAGTCACCCGAAGTGTATAACCAGTATCGGGTAGACAATGCGGGTGCTGTTAGTTCTATACATCCATACATACATCTTAGCGTCTAAAATGCGGCAGACGTCGACATTCAACGAGTCTAACGTTCGTGCGAGAGCGGCCTGTTGACCTACTGTTTTACGTGCGAACGTTGAAAGCACCTATATTAATTCGCATTCTAGGTCTAAGCAAGGGACGAGGGAGGTCTGAGGCTGGATGGTAAGAGATGGGACTTACCGACACAGTGTTATCATGATTAGCTATATCTGTTGTGGGACCTGCAGAGTAATTATCAGAAATGGAGGTCGGGAGGGGCCTGAGAGCTAAATTTGATAGGACAGTGGGGGAGGGGTCAGCAGTAGCATGTTTTCGCCTATCCACCCTGCTGTATGCAGCAGATAGGGCGACCCGGTTTATACTGCGAGACGGCCGATGCAGTATGGAATTACTGGTGTTGTGAATATTCATGGTTGTGTGTGGGCTGAGATACTGCCAGGACGCCCAGACCTAGACAGGAGAACGATTAGGGTTCTCAACCAAAGCCTTTGGCTCAAAAGCCTGTACCGCAAGGCAACGAGTGGATGGCAATGTAAAAAAATTACCATTTTTTCCGGAAAAAGATGCCAACCTTCTTCCAACCCCCAACCTGGAGGACCAGGAGACTGGTTTGTCAGACCTCTACCCATTGGCCTGCCTGGTATGAGTGACTCTATCGGTGTGGTGATCACACCGTCCAGTTTAGCCCAATAGGTCATCGAGATGCGCAAGCCGTCACACCACGTCAAGGTCCAGTCTCGTTGTGACGGCGACAGCAGTGTGCCACAAATGCACGGTCGCCTAGCGAGCGCGAGCGGTAGCACTCGAAATTTGATCTACACAAAAGCATGTGTACCGCTAATAGGATAGTCGCTGTATGAAACTGGAAACTGGTGCTTCCTATTGAGGTAGGTCAGTAGGGAGGCGCTTGTAAAAGTGAACAACCCTGAGTGTTGTTCACATTGCAACTAGATGAAAGTTTTAAATATACCCTACGTTGCGAGTAGGTTGTAGTACTCAGCGATTCAACCGCCTAGGATGATCTTCCTCAGCAGTGTTGTACTAAAACCTGCTCAATCCATCAACTGAAGACATGTTTAACGCGATTTTCAAGTTGTTCACTTTGCTTCTACCAAATTTGGTGCGGATATTCTTCAATAACACTATTTGTGGTGCATTTCAATAAACATGTAAATCAGATTAATAGCTGTCGTCACATGGTTCATGACCGATAGACTGTATATACACACGAGGACGCACTTGGGGTCAACGGTTTGTTTGCGGATAAATCCATGGATTTGTCACTCAAGCCGTTTCCATGCATCAAAGCGGGTAGCTCCCCAGCGGTCGGATCCGTACTCAATTCACCTGACTTTACGCCGCTGGTCACAGTCGTGTTCAGATTAACAATCTACAATGTGAGAAGGGCAGGAAATTTGGAAGCAGACAAGGTGCATATAATTAGAAGACGGCTAGACAATTGGTTTAAATGCAACCTGTGAGTGGCAAATCAGACATGGAAGGGGTATTAAGTGGTGACAACCAAACCAGCCGTCGCTTGCTGTTGTCTAGAAGTTATAAGATTGTTTGGCTAACACGATTTACCGATTTGGAGCTAATCATTTCAACACCCAAACAAATGATACGAAAAACTGAACTTAAAGGAAGTGGTAAGTTCAGGCAAAGTTCAGGTGTATACTGCCATGTTACATACCAGTTCACGGACGAGTTGGGCAGGTTGTTTGAAATCTCACAAAAATAGCCGCAGTGATAGTGGCAGTCAATATTATTATTAAAATGAAAGTGGTGTTGAGATATAAAAATATTACTGTTTCCTTACTACTCACACCAACTTGCGATGAAATCTGTGGCAGACAGGGCAATAAACTACAAGCCACCACTGTCGAGATGGGTCATTTCGAAATCGCACCATGTTGAGTGGAAACTTTACCTTCTGTTCAACGACAGATAGCACTAAGAGCCCAAATAAACCAGCTGAGACGGACCACCGAACAAGTGAACCTATGTACACATATTCGAGATGGGAAGTAATATTAGCCAGCTCAGATTGCTATCCCATGATGGACTTCTTCAGCTGTAACGCAAAAAACGTACCTGTTCACAGGCGAGTAAGAATGAGCCCTCGTGTCAGAATTTTTTTGTTTAGCGGCGTTAATCCTAAAGTTATTTTATGACCAATTGCGTTTTTACAGAGTTGTGTCGGGAGCCTCATAGTTGAACAACGATTATTCCAAGGTCGGTCCAGGCGACCAAAGTCAGTAACTCGCAACGAGATGGACAATTTGCATCACGGCCAATAGGGTATTGACAAATGACAGTAAGTCACAATTGCAAATGGTCTTAACGACGGGCAATGCCTCCGATAAGATGAGGCGCGCACGAGTACTGCGTGCACGGTCTACGCAAGTGTTGTGGGAAAAAGCTGTATGATCACCGAACTTGTCCAAGGAAGTGAACAATTGAAACCCTGAGAACGATCGATCATTGTAACGGTTACAAGTTATGTGATAGATACAAGAAAAATTAATCCTACAAGCGTCAGGGGATCAACTCGAAAATTCAAAATGAGCAATCACCAATGCATAACTAACTGTAGCGGTTGTAGTTATTTTTTAATCAACAGTTTCCAACATCACGTGAAGCGATAGGTTACCTGAGGGTTTGATAAAGGTCTGATGTAAAATAGTTTTTAAGGGAAATGATACACTTCAAGAAGAAAATGACTGCGAATTTTGTTACCACAGCCCACGTAGAAAAGTACACAGGAAAATTGTAGTGGGGAAACGGAAACAAAAAACAACGGAGGGATAGAATAGCATGAAAATAGAGTATTACAGAAAATCAATTCACAGACCCTAAGGCAGAGGTTCAGAACAGTTATCTTTTGACTGCAGTCTAGAACTGACAAATGCGAAACTGTATGCAGCCGAATTTACGCATTTTCAGACACGGCCAAGCGGACAGGCGAAGTGGTGGGGAACTGGGTCAGACAAATCACGTGAGATGACCATGTGATGTGCTTTGTCGCCTGAGCCAGTAAGCTGCTGAATTTGCTGCGACAAGCTCAATTCAGGACAGGCAGTGGACGGACAAGACAGTTCACCGGTAACTAGGGTGCGAACGAACGATTACACCTTACTACAGAGGACTAAGTCAACAGCAGTAAAAAGGCGCAAAAATTTAGGAGCAGATAAATCAAAATTAGTTAAAATATACGCCTGACTGGCGTGTGCAACGATGGTGTTTCAATTAAACGACCGTTGCATTGTTAAGACGGACGTTTAGGTCGTAACCTCGACTAAAACGACCAATCATTCAAGAAGGTTCGCGTAATGTAATACAGCGATAGTTAGCAGTGTTTATGTTGAGCCGAATTTAACGAGATGACATCCACCAGATACATCGTTACAAGTTGATGGTGACCAGGGGTGGCGGAAGTGGACTGCGCCATTAACCAAAGTCAACACGGAAAGTGATGGATAAAAAGCTCAAAACGGTGTGTAGATGCGTGGCCGCATTTCTCTGTGATGAATAACGTCGCCACCCATCACGTTCAGATAAAACATCGTGGATTATACATGGATTATACATAGTTCTTACTCTCACGGCTCATGCGGAGGAGGTGGCGCTACAATAAACCAACATTCGATGAGGCTTTCAAATGTGAATGATGGGTTTGCAAAAATTAGGATTTGTATTTTAATGTCCATGTGCAATCGATTTCACCTCTCCATAATTCAATCAGCCGTTCATGAATGCACGGGAATAAACCCCACTGATTGTACTGCTCTGCAGTAACGTTCTAAAGTGTTTTGATGGAAGATTTCAAACTACCTGGATCCACGAAGCATTTGCCCAACGCACTGGTTACCGCCCCTTTAGCTTCCTAAGTTAAACGTCATCGTTCTCTGTAGTCAAGATGAACCAGGTCAAAAGTGATTCGTGAGAAGTAAACATATTATTTGATGAAGTCCAGTAAAATGTTAGGTACACACACACGGCCACAAAAAATTCCCAGATTTCGCATACCCACTGGAAAACTCGAATGAAGGGTGTAAATGGTCGACAGCCGAGAATACTCTCAACGTTCAGCCCGAATGACGCAACCAACTTATATCGTAAGAATAAGAAGATCCACTCTATAAGCAGTCGCACTTTGCGATGCCTACGTAATTCGTGTTCAGCAAGGTTAAAACTATCTGCGTTTCTCTGAAACTCTAACGTTGGCCAGTGACACTGATGAGCAGACGCAAGGCGAGGCGTTGGCATGTGACGTGTAGGAAGGCAAGTTAGAATAAACGTACAATAGACGCCGGCAGTAGCACGATTCGAGAAACATGGCAGTTTCAGACGTCCCTGTAGAAATGGTCAGCCAACATAATCAATGAGCATGCTGGATTACCTGTCCTTTCGGCTCTGACTCCTCCATCACGATGACGCGAAACGAATCTCAAACGGCCTGACCAGATTATCCGACACCATATAACGTATAAAGTAAGGTGTACAATGGCCCAATCTATTCCTTATTTACTGACCTCCTAGTTAGAATGGGCCCACTTATGAGATGCATGGATCGAATTCTACCATTAGATAGAGAGTGTCACAATGTACGTAAGAATGCCGAAAATTTGTCAAACCCACAAAAAAGATGACCGCAAGCAGAGGTTTAAGGGTACCTCAGCCAGAAGGAAGCCGTATTCTCTGCTAGTAATTATCTTAGGTCGACCATTTCCCCGGGACGTCTGAAATTATTACGAGTCGGAGTATCAATATCACTAGACGAAGTTAGAGTTGCGGAAACGTTCTGACCATCCTGCATACAAATTACACCGGCATCACAAAGTGCGGCCGCGTGTAGTTCATTTTATGTGTAAGTGATGGGTTGACGATACCAGTTTTCAGAACGCTAAGGGCAAAATCGGCGAGTAATCACTTGCATTTCTTATGTGCGTTCATTATTTAGTGTGTAATTTCGGAAAAAATATTGTAGTTGCATATATTGTACCCATCTCATTAAGTTTGTCGTTTGTCAGCATTGTGAAGTCCGTAAGCCATCGGCCTCCAAAGCTGTGTATCAATCCGACCAACCTGTCCGCACTGATCTTTCTAAATCTTTACGTACGCTGGCAACTAAATCGAGGTATAAATACATGTATACGCCCATGCGCGTGCCCATGAGTTCTCTGTTGCTTTCGTACGTTGAAGAATTGACTGTAAATATGGAAATTCCACACATTGGTGTGCTCCGGGTGATTTTTTGACTGCACTTTACGCGATAAATCGCCATTTGTATAACGGAAAACTAACGGATAAAAGTTTGGGAATGTAGTAACGGTATAACCACATATCTGTCAACCAGACGGGGGTTAAAACAAGAGTACACAAATAATTTTCCATGCATTTCACTGAAGTACGTGACTTCGTGTACAATAAACCGAACCCTGACATTGTCAGCCCTTTGGACAAAATACCGTTGCCATCAAAATAACAAGTTAGCTAACAGCTGGACTGACATACTGTGTAAGCCCTGCACTCGTAAAAAAAGTTTCCACAGCGAAGTCTGTTGTGTACTGTAATTTAGTAAACTGTAATTTAGTGAACCACCTAGATTGCCAGGTTACTCGAAAGTAGATGGATGTACGTTGTAATCGCTGTTCACTGAGGCTTTCGACAGCTATCTCAATCACGTATACTCTGTACTCTGGGCAAAGTAAGTAATAAGCAAGGTCCCGAATACAGGAAAATGTATATAACGGCAAGCGATTACATACACCCATGGGTTATTTCCATACTATACACAAAAAGACCTAAAATCTCGTGTAATTTTAATTTAACTTTTGTCCAAACTGTTAAGGAAAGCAACTATTTGGTATGTTACTCCTCCTGCATTATGACAGCCTCAGCCATTTTTCGGCGCTTAGTCAGCACAGCAACTCCATCTATCCAGATTTGAATTGACCCGTTCTAATATAGCGTAGCTGTATCTGCGCCCAGCATACTGCCCGAGACGAACGTCTCGTGCACAATACTCGGACTCATCCGAATTGGTATCTGTTTTCTCGGTTCACCGACCTAGTTCCTACTCATCAACAGAAGAGCTTTGGTCCCAATTCCTGGAATTTTGCTGCCACCTGCTATAGAAGAGATCTGAGGCCGACATGAGACAATTTGGTGACGGGATGAGCGCACAATGGCCGCGACGCTCGAACAACGTGAACAATTGTAGCCACAGTAGTAGCAGCAGTAAACAGACACAACAAACTTATTTAAATATTGACACAGACCTCGTAAAGTCGGGATTTAGCTGCCAACACAACTGAGTGTCAATATTCCGTTGCGAGAATAGCGTTAAATTAGATAAAAGAATTTATTTTCGATCCCGCATTGGGCCTGACATTCGAAACGCAGTCCTGAAAATACGACGACATTATCCTGTTCGATTTTTTTAAACAGAATGAAGCCTTAAAAACCAGAGTGCTCACACTAGAGACGGAGACGCACGACAGGAGAAATGCGTTAAGTTCGTTGTATCCAAGGTACTTTGAGACCCACAGTTTGATAGGATCGTGCAACTCCTGATCAACATGTTTGGCAAGCAGTCCTCACCGTTCATGGTTAGGCAATAATACCTGAAACTGATGGAGAACGGCGCCGAAGACTTTGAAGCCTACGCAGGAATTGTGAATCGGGAGTGCAAACGCTTCGGGCTCCGCAGCTTGACGGGCGATCAATTCAAATGTCTAACTTTCACTTGTGAGCTTCAGTCAATCCAAGATGGAAGTGACTGAACAAGCATTTTGAAATGAACCCAAAAATGACCCTCCAAAAAGTTGCAACAGAATGTCAGCGGTTAATCGAACTCAAACATGATGTAGCAATGACAGAACAATCACCGCTTAACAAATCTTCCGGTTGTATGTTGGCATCAATCAGTCCAAACGAAAAGCACAATAACCGTAGAAAGGGTAGTTACACAAGACGGCAGAGCTTGCCAACATTGTAGGAAAAGGCACCACACCCCACAAAATTACAAATGCGGCAAATGCGAACGAAGAAGATATAAGATTACTGCAATCGCTGAAGCAGTACAAAGCAACCTTCAAGCGTTCCTGTGGTCAACATATGGCAATACAATACGAGAACGACGCACTCACAGTCACGCGCAAAACTAGCGTCAAAATGAGAGGCAATTACGTAGTGATTGGTATCAATAAGGTCCATGTTCGATTCCAGGTGGATAACGTATCAGATATCATACTAGTTTGGCGTCACACTCGGAGACCGATCGATAAGCGTGAATTGCGGAAAACAGAGAGTGCCGCCGGAATTACCTCACATGGAGCAGCTGATTGTACAATAACCTTGTGTAATTGCAAACAGCTGGTCCTAGTGGCCACCAACGCTTCCTGTCCTCATAGGTTGAAGTCGATCAGCCGTTTGCAGTCGGTCTGCTGTCCTAAAGGTTACGGCCTCTGTGCAATGTCCTATACAGACTGTGATATCCCAGTTTATTGATTGATTTATCGCTCGGGCAGGATGCCAAAGAATGCTTAGAATTCTCCCTCATCCGGTTACCCACAACAAAAGCCACACATTCTAAAAGCTGATGTATCAAACTAGTGATGCTGGATCGGATCAAGGCTAATCGCTTTCCCAATGCCTTTAGCTGGCCTGTATACGAATCAAGTCATTAAAACTGGAAATGGATATTAGTAAGGAAGTCATCCGATTGAAAAAGAAAAACCACTCAATCAAGTCGTCTCACAACAGCCAGGTAGGTAGTCAAAAACTCATCATTCCGGAACGTATCACAAATGTGCAAGATCACTTAGACTCACGACATCGAGGAATACAACCGTGTAACCAGTATGACTACCATTCTGATCATAACCAAAATGCAGGTGTGGTCAACTGAAAATTTCCAGCACTCGTAGAGGCTCGTTACAGAAGTAACTTATATGAAATGATGACAATTCAAAGAAATACCTGCAGTTTATCGGGAGTTTCATGTTCAGCGCGGCGCAACACCGACGATCCGGCCAGTCGATCTTCATACTTAACTGCTCGCTGTGGCAAGAGAGCAAGGAGTGCCACAGAAAACCCCGTTATCCTATAATCCTAAGACAATCATCATGTAAGTATGAGAACACTTGAGAGACGCTTCAGTGAAGTTAATACTATCACAAGGTGTTACATTGACGATTTAACTGAAGGTGCTCTAGTAAAACCAGACGGCCATAATGTGAGCAAGAGTCTTGTAGAGTACAGGAAGTTATGTTTGATCATCCTGTGTAAACGTAAAATGTTTAGTGCCATCGGTTAACGCTTGCCGACGGATAGGCAGTCTGGACGGTTCGAAGTAATTTATGCGCCAGGTGCGAACTTACATTCCCTGAGTTAGTACAATTTGTCAGCGATAGGGCCGATGCTGAAATTGCGCACCAAGAGAGCGTACGCCGCCAACTGATCATAAAAAGACGCAGTCACGGAAGAAAGACACAATCATGACCACTGATTGAAATGAATTCACCAAATTGGAAATCTCTCTCCCAATCTGCCCCCATTGCTAAGACACACACTACCTAGATCAAAGCGTCTCGTTTGAATGTCTTATTCCATCCGATTAGAGTGTCGTTGTAACAATAAGACTGTGCTACTTGTGTCGAGTCATTTTTACAATATCCGTCTGAATCGTCGTGATTACGCTGTAAGTCGACGCCAGCGTGTGACATTAAGAAATCCAGAAGCCTACATCCGTCGCGCACGAACAGCATTGCAGCGAAGAGGCGTCCAATAAAGCACAATCTTTATTGTCCAACTCGCTGGTTGCCATGCTACGCGCGCGCTCGCGTTTATGAATCAGAATTCCGGTCCACAACAGCCCCGGTTTCCGTTGTGTGTACTTTTGTTCGGTGTGTGTGTGACCGACGCCTTCTGTCGGGGGTTTTCCACCTGCCATTCCTCGTCCGTTGGTCCGATCTCGTTGGCGATGGCTCGTCCGGTCGCTCGTGTTGTCCGCAATCTATCCACTGTGGGCTTTGACCGTATTCTACGACCGTGTCGAGATATTCCTCCGAGTGTTGGAATAATCGCGCCCCCGATCTGGTCGTCCATCCTATTTTGCCTACCATGTCTCGCCCGTTTAGCTCACTGATCCAGTTGAGCGATGACTCATCCGGTCGCCCATGCTGTCCCCGATCCGCTCGCTGTGGGCTTTTGGACGTACCTTCCTCCGCGTTGAGGTATTCCGCCGAGTGTTGGAATATTCGCACCTCAGTTTTTATTATCCACCACAGTATGAGTGCCATATTGTTTTTAATGTAATGCCAATAAAGATGTTGAAAAGCTACTGATACGTGTGAACACGTAGGCGTTCCTAGACAGTGCGTCCGCCTTATCATGGCGGAAGAATCCATACTAGAAATGGGTATTGCCAGGTAACCCAATTCAATGAATCTGAAGTCACCAACCAATGTAGCTTCCATCATCCTTGGAATCCTGTGGCCACATTTAGGGGGTCTCGATTGAAGCCGACACTTTCATACCCGCAACCTGATCGGAGGCAGCACGAAAGAGATTATCGAGCATTGTTCCCACGGCTGAGCAACCACAGACTGACCATTTCAGCAAGACATTAGGTTCCTGCTAGTACAAGCTGCCACAGCCTCTATCCTTGTTAGATGTAGCAGCCCCAAAGTCCATCGTGACCTCTGCTGAATTTGCTGTAGACAGTGAAACTGCCTCCTGGTACCAGCTTCATACCAATGCGGCTTTTCCTGCTAACAAATTGTACGAGTTTCAAAGTCTCTGTAGACGGCCTGGTGTAAGGAGGAAGCATGAAAGGACTAACTGCTCATCCTCTGTGAAGCAGTTTTGTATTTGCAGGAAAATCGATATAAGGAGATAGTGTAGTTTCTTATTTCCGTTCACACTTAGGGACTCCGAGTATGCGTGGCAGGGTGCGACGGGAAATTCTTTAAACAGTCTAGTAATTTGTTAATATTACTCAAAACTTAAATTGCTTGACTAATGTAATTCGCATACCGCCTGGTGCTCACAGAGACGCCGATACGGCCTTCCACAGTGCTCTGAGTAGACAGTCACCTATAGGTTAGATTCGAGCTGGAACAACGGGAGACTTTATTCAATCGAGGCTAGATTTCACGAACCATTTAATTAACGCTGCAATATCTTTCGTTGGGAAATTCTTCAAGGTAATATTGGGAACTGGACTATTTCAACTTGTCCATAATCATACTGTGTAGCAAGCGGGTCAAGCGCCAACTTGTTTTGATTACATTTCTACCAACGTGATTGACACGGTAGGCAATCGAAAAATCACAATTACACTTGGTCACGAAGATCATTGGGTGATCGAATTGGGCTACTTATAAGGAATTAGACAACCTATTCTTCAAAATAAGAGTTCAAAGGCCTACCACGAGAAATTTCACAGAGATAAAAACACAGCCCGGCGAATTGAAATCCCCTGGCTCCATCACCACATTGAGTATGGATCATCGCTGACAAGTCAAAGCCGAGGAAATCTCCAATGTCAACAACCATTTTCTAGTAGTGTCCCGAACAAAAAATCGGGATGCTTGAGAAGTAGAATCCAAAGACTAATTACATTAGAACGTTTAACATGGAACAAGTACCACTTATAACAGACCAGATTTGCTCTTATCGAGTAGCGTGTGGTGCAATCAGATCATGGCTGCTATGAGAGAGGACCGATTTTGCTAAACAAGGCGGTTTAACTCAAAAGTGGAGGGTGGATCCTAAGGCATCTTTTTATTGCGAAGACTCAGCACATACAAAAAGTAAGGCTGGTATTGCGCAACCATCAACCAATGGTGGATTTAATAACAAACATGCAGAGGCAGCCAGAACTCTGAGCAAACAGGACTTTTGAGACCACAAGGGGTAAAGTCAAAACGGAATAAGAGAATTCATAACCTCGTACACCACCCGGTCACGTCGCCTTGCCTTTAACTGGATAATTGGTCGTGATTGACCCCTACTTTGCCATTTTCTGTTTGGTTTGCTTTCGTTCGATCAGATGTTCTCCTACCTTATGTAATTTTCATGTTTGCTCATATCGCGTCCTCGCGGTAGCCCAAGTCATTGCGTTATCGCCCTTACTCAGCCTTGCTCCAAATTGAACTATTGGTCATGTTTGTCCCTTGGAACTTAGTTTCTAGCTCACTACTTAACGAGGTTTGTCGAGTAATCGGATTCTTATCGTACTACGTAAGAACTTAAAACGATTACTGTAGCGAGTTAGTGAAGATTGGTTGAAAATCCTCTCGCGGATGTCATCTGGACTCAGATTATTCGACTACCAATTGTTGGGGATTTTTATACAACAGGCTCCACTTTTGTGATTATTTCGTGGTAGTTTTTGTGTTTGACTGTTTTATGCATCATCATCATCATCATCAACATCATAGACAGCAATACATCAGTGGTTCACAATTATGCTTAACTGCCACACAACCACGAAAAAAAAGTAAGCTCTGATCAGGAAAATAAAAAAGGAGAGGGGAAGGTACCTAACTACTAAAAATAGCTACGTCTATATTCAAACATACAACATCAAGGTGCCTACACCTTGCAAACAAACAACCGAGCTGTAAGTGAAAGTAAGGCGTCATCAGCAAGACAGCTTCCTTACGGCTTTCACTGCCCCGCATCATTAAGTGCACTCACTTCACAGACAACTCGGCCAAACAACGACAACATTCACGCCACTGAGCTCGATTAGCCGCCATCTCACCTAACGTCTCAAGCCACCGACTCTGTGAGTCGCGAGGGCCCCAGCCCGGGAGACGAACCCGACCTACAGTGACCAACCCCTTCGTGAACGATTTCATTTGTCTACGCCAGGTCATCATCTGTCCACCTCGCACCTTGCGCCAGTCGGCCGCAGCGTCGGCAGATTAGCGAACACCACCCTAGCCTTGGAAATACGCGCTTCTATTTCATTCCCTACACTTCCGCCGCCGCCGCTGATGCAGCTTCCCAGGTATACAAACCGGTCAACAGTCACAACTAGCTTCCAAAAGTGGATATGGAGGTAGAGTTGGCTTCAATAATCTACAAATAAAGAGAGTTTACTAGATGACACCCTCCGGGCCAAGCTATCCGATCTCGAAATCATCATCAAGGAGCAAGGTGGCTACCGTGACGGATATTCACGCATCACGCGAATAATGTGGATTATCTCAACTTTTCAAAAGCCTCTGGCAGGGTGGATCACTTCATCCCGCTACGGAACCTCCATAAGTATGACCTCAATGGGCGCTTACTCACGTGACCTTAAGATTACATGATTCAACGTAGGTTCAACGTCAAAGTGAGGGAAAAACAGTGTCGTCAGGCAAGGATCATTATTGAGACCACACTGTTTATTCCATTCCTACCCAATATCGCCAAATCAACGATGTTGATTGGGCCGATGACACGACACACAAGCGAGTTCTAGAGGGCCCAGAAGATTCGATTATTCTATAGAACAGTTTGTAATGTCTAAATCAATGGCCCATTAGAACCAACTCACCATTGAATGTCAACATATGCCAAATCATACTTAGCTGCCATCAAAATTGTACCTACTACCTTGGCGAGATTAGGCTATCCATACCAATATGCGAACGAGACATAGGGACCTCATTAGCAGACTGTTTGAGTCAGCCCACAAATTGTGCAGTCATGGTTATAAAGGCGTAAATAACATTGAATCGCTGATAAAGAACATGCGAAATCCTCCACCCTGAAGTCATTTGCCTCCATAATCCGCCTACATCTGGAAACAAACATACGGACCTGTAGTCCTTAGGAAAGATTTGGCACTCTACTGAGAGTGTTTAGAGGCGGACTATCAGAAGAATTATGAAGCAGAAGAAAACCCCCTTACCCAAAGGGAGTAGCAAAATTTTACCGCTTCTTAATGAGTTACAGGTACCCCAGGGATGGCCCAACTATTGCCTACAAAATGTTTCACACGCCGGGTGACTCACTGATACACCTCACACTAAATAAAAATGAACATCAAAAGAGTAAAACTGGATTATGGAATAGGCAAGCTGCTGTTTCGAAGACAGAACTGCTTCGCAGTCAGGGTCTGTCCCCATTGGAACATACTGCCCAACTCTAGGGTGAAGGCGGAATCGACCGAGAGTTTCAGAATTTTACTCGATCGGCAAATAGGCGAAGGATAACCTGCATTACAAGTTTCCTAACCTCTATTTTAGCACAGTCCCAGAGGCAATTAAATAGATAGATCTGAAGGAACGTTGTTACAGTGTTTCATTGTTCGTTGCAGATGTGACTGCATGCTTACAGTTCCATTGAAATTTCCCTACAGTTACCTCCATCTGCTCTTTCTTTACACCTATAAACCACCCAGTACAATTTTCTCCAACCAGCACAGAGAGAAGAACGCAGCAGCAAAGCTCTTACTCCTTCCTGTATTAACTTACAAATACATGAAGGTTTGGTGACAACGACGAACAGTGCATAGGTTGGCTCATGCAGGCCATCTAACTAAATGCAATTAATAAATGTTGAGGTATGTAGTAGGTTCGATTTCGAGCAGGCGTTATACGCAAAGCGAGGAACTTCTGCTGAAGATCACTCTGTATCAGACCTCATGTAAGAATCCTTGGATATTCTGAATTGTCGTAACCAAACTTCTCTATTGTGGGAGGACGGATCATCATTTTACCCGGGTAATATGGTTGTAGACTCAAGGACGTTGTGTATATTGAAGAAACGTGGTGAGAGAGATTCTGGATCTAGGAGGGCGTACGTAGGGAGAAGAAATGAATACGCTAACCAAGATTATGCTGAAGTAGTTCCCGGAACTGAGAACAATAAAACTGTGTATGACACCTGTTGCATCATCAATCCCTGAATCGGAAGACGTTACCGACTAAGATGACCGTCAAAGACGGCAAGAAGGTATGTTCAAAAGCTCATTGCAAGTGGATTGGGGACAACACGGGCGACCGGAGGAGCCATCGCGCAACGAGATCGGACCAACGGATAAAGCATGGCAGATAAAGTGTGACGGACAACCAAATCGGAAGCGCGAGTATCCCAACACTCGATTGAATATACCAACGCGGCGGTGAGATATGTCCAAAGCCCACAACGAGTGGATTGTGGACAACGCAGGTGACCGGACGAGCCATCGCGCAACGAAATCGGATGAAAGGACGAGGAACGTGAAACTAAACACCCACAACAGAAGGCGCCAGCCACACTCACAAACCAGGTCGAAATGCAAACGACTTGTGAGTGGAAACCCTCGGTGTGTTGTGGACAAGAATTCCGGCTCATGAACGCGGGCGCGTGCATGCGTGGGGACAAGCGAGTTGCACAATAAAGATCGTGCTTTACTGAACGACTTTTTGCTACACTATGAATCAACAAGCACCTGCGGTTCAGAAAACCTTGTAAACAACAAAGAATGTTCAGGATGGTAACGTCTGTTTTTAAAATCAAGGAATGTATGCAGCAGCCAAGTCGTAGAGAAGTTCTACGTATCGCCGGGGCGGTTGACCCGATGGGTTTGGTTCTGCCGGTATCCTTTTCGGTTGAACGGTAACTACGAGATTCGGGTTTGCAGTCTACTGCTACGACGGCTTCCAGTGGCACCAATTTGCTCGATTAATGCTCTTAGATTGGGGTTAACAGCTGCGGTTCTCCGAAGATATTAAACGCCTGAACCTGAGATGAACTACGTCACAAGTCGAATCGGCAAGCTTCCGGATTGAACTACACGTGTGCCTCGATTAAGCTGGAAAACAACAGACCGTTTTGAGACCTTTAAGCCAAGAGTTTAACAATGATCGACGACTTGCCTGCGCCTCCTGACCTATCTTGACGTGGTGATCGGGTTGTGTGCTGTTTTGATCCGGCGGGCTATGCTGACTAGGACTCCGGTCCTTCCAGGTTCAACCCTGTCAGACAGGCCAAAGGGGAGCAGCCAGACGAAAAGCAGTTACACTCATAGGATTGTATGTCGCACTACTGACCGCGTAGGAGTGCTTAGGTAGTGAGGCACGATCCTATGGGCATACAGCAGAACTATTTTTATAGTTGCGGCACTGCTGTCTTCCGTATCAGGAAGAAGGGGGTTAGAAAAGGTACCCTCAAACAAAGAGCACTCCGATCGCCCAACGGTTGACCGTGACCGCCGGCGTATTATCCAATACGGTCGAAAAACATCCTATCACCCAAAAGCCCGATGTAGCTTCGAGTACATCCACTGCGCGCAGCAGTGCTCAGAATCAGACATCAATGTCTTATTCACTGCGCCCTCGGGCTAGGCAAGCCCCTCACTGCCAAGTGAGTCAGACTTTTGAGTCATTGGCTCCGGGTAGGGTCCCCCAAGAAAACCCTGTATCCTGTTGTCTCGCAGGTCAGACTTTTGAGTCAGAGACTCGGGGTGGGGTCCCTCAAGTCAACCCCCTTCCGCGGCATAAACGACCGGGAAGTATCAGAAGTTATCGTTCTCCCGACAGTGACATTATTAACCCAATACGACTTTCTCCTACTGTTTTACCCCCCATTTCTTCTGCCTTCCATGTGCCTTCGGGCGATAAGTTGTTTTCTGAGGCCAAGACAACGGTAAACATTGGCGCATTCAATGTCCGTACCCAGTCGGTTAGCAAGCTGCTCTGGCAAGTATTCTCTCAAGTACAGAGCATGATGCGGTTGTGTGGCAGTTAAGCATCAGTGTGAACAACTGATGTATTGCTGTCTATGATGATCCGTGATTTTACTGGTCGTCGAGTCGGTGTAAATGAGACCATATGTGGAAAAGATGGTTCACTTATCACCAGTCAATCGCGCCGACTTGACAGGTGGGCTGAACATTTTGAAGAACAGTTCAGCTGGCCTCAACCAGACCATGTGGACGACGGGACCCGAATGGTCAGTTATTGCATTCCAGACGGCCCTCCGTCGGAAGCAGAAGTGGTCCTAGAGCTCAAAGTTATTGAAGCGTAACAAGGCTCCTGGACCAGACCTCCTCTCTCTTCTTTTCAAGGATGGTGGGGGAGAGGTTGATATCAGAATTGATAAAACTCCTCCAGAAGGAGACTGAAGGGGTACCTCGTGACTGATGCCAATTAACAATAGTTCCCATTTTAAAAAGGGTCCCGAAGTCTATGTGACAACCACAGAGGCATCAGTTTGGTATCTGTTGCGTCCAAGTTACTCACTGGTCTCATTTTACGTCGGCTCACTAAAGCCCAGAGAAAGTCAGATACGTGAAGAACAGGCAGGATTCCGATCCGGTCGAGGGTGCGTTGACCACATTTTTACCTTGCGACGGATCTTGGAACATCGGCACTCTTATAGGCAGCCGACGGTCGTGGTCTTTTGGACCTGAAGGCTGCTTTCGATTCAGTTGCTCGTAACGTTCTCTGGAACTGTCTTCTTCGCAAGGGAGTACCAGGGAAATACGTGAATCTGTTGAGATCACTGTATGCTCACTCTGCAAGCAGGGTGAGAGTTTATGGACAACTGTCTCGGGCGTTCATCACTTCTAGTGGTGTTCGTCAAGGGTGTCCGATTTCCCCCTTCCTGTTCAATTTTGTCATGGAGGTGCGCTTGGGGAATCCAGTGAGCTTGATGTTGAGCTTTTTCCTGGTGCTGGTTTGACCGGCATGGGCTATGCGGGTGACATTGTTTTACTTAATCCCTCTGCCGAAGACATGCAGACCATGCTGAACAAGGTGAGTGACCGGGCTGGTTTGTATGGAATGCGCTTCGCACCTTCAAAGTGCAAAGTGTTACTTCAAGACTGGGGCATTTCCACTCCTACTTTCTTTATTGCAGGTAATCCGCTTGAGACTGTGGACAGTTTCACATACTTGGGTAGCACTATCTCGTCAGCAAGGCATTGGTTGCCTTTGCCAACCTGCGTCATCTGTGGCGTCGAAAGACGTTCGATTGTCGCTGAAAGGAAGAGTATATAATGCTTGTGTACGTTCTGTTTTGCTCTATGGTTCGGAAACGTGGCCTGTTCGCAATCGAAGATATCAACAGACTTGCCGTGTTCGACCATCGCAAGGCACGGGTTGCCTTTGCCAACCTGCGTCATCTGTGGCGTCGGAAAGACGTTCGATTGTCGCTGAAAGGAAGAGTATATAATGCTTGTGTGCGTTCTGTTTTGCTCTGTGGTTCGGAGACGTGGCCTGTTCGCAAGGAAGATGTCGACAGACTTGCGTTTGCTAATTCTTGTTTCCCCAAACATTAAGTGGACTGATCGCGTGAGCAATGTGGCAGTTCGCCGGCGCGTATTCCGGAACGCTCGGGATGCGCGATCAATTGGTCAACTACTCACGTTGCACAGTCTGCGATGGTTAGGTCACGTACTCCGCATGTCAGCTGATCGTTTACCGTACCGGGCATTATATACTGAGACCACCAACAGTTGGGTGAAACCACGTGGTGGTCAAGCGACAACGTGGTCACGAAATATGAAGGCTCTGACTGTTCCACTGAGTAAAGTGGGTAGGTGTCGCCTGCCTGGATGGGGTCCTCGTGATCACTCAAATCGCTGGTTAGAGACGCTATCCGAGATGGCAGTGTGCTGTGGTCAATGGCGTACCTGCATCATACCATTTCTAATAGTTCCGCTCAGTCTTCTTTTATTAATTTTCCACTTTCTCAGAATATTCCACGTCACTGCTGAGGTGAGCGGCGGTCCGAGGTACAGTACTGGTCAAGCTCATGGCTGCTGCTGCTGCTGCTGCCGCTTCTGCTGAAATGCTGTTGTTTTAACACCACGAGGGACGCTGGTGAGAAACACTCAAGCGAAAAACTGGCTCAACAAACTAAGTTTTTAATGGATTGATAAGACTGCATAGCCTAAACGACCATGCACTTTTGTTGTCAAAGCTGATTCAGATGAAAATTGCTCACTCACTAAGTAAGAAACACACTGGGTTGAAGTGGTTTGCACGGTGTGGTTTATGAGCGGGTCTGGTAAGGGACAATTGTTAGACAAAGGGGGTAACGGGGCATTCGACCAGACATGCATCCGTTTTCACTACTCGTTGGGTGACAATTGGCATATTAAAAGCTGGATTCCACATCAATCGAACGTCTCTTTGCGACTCTCTCCAGAAGGGATACAAAAATGATCAGAGGTAACGATGAACGTGGGAAATTCTGGAGCCTCAAATATGAGCTTAACCCACCAGGACACTTAACTCTCCTCTGTACGAACAATTAGTATGAGTTAGTAGACGGTTGGAGTGGATTCCAGTATCGTTTGAGATCAAACACCTGGTAATATCTCCAAGGCTCAGCCCATACCCCGTATGTTGATCCCACAACTTTATGAAACCAGCAATCACTGAAGATTACTACGTGTATTATCTACACTTCGACAGTACATAGGCATTTCCAACGATGCCATCAGCAATACCAAACTGTTTTTACTGATCTTCTCAAAAATGTCGGCAGGAGATGGTACCTCTGAAGCTTGAAAAGATAACCTCATTTGGTCAAGTAACTTTGGACTATTTACGATAACAAAAGATCGAGTTGCCGACAGCCGATATAGGTGTTTTGCTCTCACCCCTGATGAGCAGAACAGCATGCACTGAAATTTTTGTCGCGCTAGAAAGTGTTTTTCTGTGCCTTTTCTAGATATGTCGCTAGACGGAGTAACCTGAGGAGAAAGAACAAAGATAACGAAACACAGTCGAGTGAAAGAAACCAGACGGTGCATTCGACTCACGGGAGCATGGGTGCAAATACGCCTGGCTCTGTGAAACAGTGTCTTAACCAAACCCATTATTTGCATCCCGGATACTCTGCAGACAGAACAGGAGTTGCTGAGACAAACTTTACTAGCAAATGGATACCCCGACAAATTCATTGAGGCACATAATACGGTGAAGAAGAGCACTGAGCCCATACTGACGGCTCAAAAGAAGGATGTTTTCCTATTCTTGCCATTCAAAGGTGACCATCTAGCCAACGACATAAAGCACAAATTAAAGTCTGCTCTGGCTCGAACGTATGCGGCTGCGCAGTTGCGCTTATTTCAAACCACCAGAGGACCAGTTCTCCGCAATCGCGAAAGTAGTTTGTCAAACTGTTCTGTCTCCCATGTTGTGTACCAGTTCACTTGCAGTTGCAGTAACGTTTACATAAGCAGAATACTGGTGAGTAGTCGGGATTTGGTTAATTTCAAGTTGAACATCACCCACAATTGATCGCAGCTGTCGCATTCCCATAGACTATCCAGTCGGCCCCTTTCGAAAAGAAGCACTAGACTCGAGTTTCGCTCTCATTAGAGCTCGTCAGTAGTGCATATCCTTGCCACTGCCGGGACTAGAACTCCGGCCTTGCTTTTCATGAGGCAACCGTGTTTACCACTGCGCCATTGACCTCACATTAGGCACGACCGAATTATCATATGTGAACGCTCAACCCTCATCATTCATCACCAGTTGATCACACACACACAGTGCGAATATGACGTTTATATATACACCAGCTTGGACATAAGTAACTTTTAGATGGAGAGTGGATGTTCTCTGATTTCATCTCTATTGAGTGGATGAGAGAGAGAGTGTTGAGACTGTAGGAGTATGAAGCGAACTGTTTGGGAGCAGACTGCACGAAGGTGCGTGGATATATCGATAATAGTCGCTATAGCAGAAGTGCCGACATTGGGTAGATACACGACATGTGCCATTATCATCCATCAGGTAGTATGAGTGAGTGGGGAGATCTGGGCATGCGTGGATAGAGAGAGTTATAGGATGATATAATATCAGTATAAAGGCAAATAGATCTGAGTGAGTGCATATGTCTATCGGAGAAGAGGGAGAGGAGTGAGAGGAGAGAGAGATGCAGATGTAAATTGGAGAGACTATCTCTCATGCGGAATTTGCAATATCTGCTTAACTAATTGGATACGTATTGGCACGATAGAGAGAGGAATGTGTGATATACTAATATACTACTCTTCGTATATATTACATATGACGAGAGTGGCAATAACTACGGCTGCGATAGAGTTCTATGCGACTTATTACGCGATGTATTAGGAGAGTGGAGGAGTGCGTAGGGCTTAGATGATAGCAGGTGTATCCAGAGCACATTAAGCACGTGATGCACGAGAGGCATGTACTGACACTGATAAGAAGTTAGAGTCATCAATGACAATCATCGCGTGACGCTGGTAGACAATTTATCGGATCGTCGATGGTAAGATGATACTAGTATTTAGACTAATATATATGTAGTTTACCTCGCGACTTTGAATATGCCAACAGAGTCATATGACTTATGATATAGAAACGTCATCTCATGCATATTCTCTCTCTTGTGTCTTGCTAGCATTTCTGCGGGAAAGACTAAGTGAGACACGCTCGTGATGCGATGGGATGGATCTCATGAATGATATTAGGTCCTGTGAATGCTAGCGGAGAGCGTGGAGTGATATAGGGTTGCTAGCGTTGTATCTGAGGTATAGCGGATTTGTAGAGGCTCAGAAGGTCGGATGGGAGATGAGATTCGAGTTGGTGCCAGCGTATGTGATACATAGGTCGACATTAAGAATAGATTTCTGGATAGTTATGATAGTAGTGTTGTACAGTCGAGAGGTAGATATACATACGAGCGGCCGATATACTGACACGATGTTATCCTCTAGAGACGACTATATTCATTGCATGCGTATCATCGACGAGATTGGAGGAGAATTGCGGCGCTCCGAATCGCCTAAGGGTGCTCGCACAAAACACCGGGAGGGAGAACGAAGAGGCGGATTATGATGATGATGATGATGATGATCAGATGATGGGAGTGATAGATGATGATCGCATGAGATGATGATGATGATGATGATGATGATGATGATGATGATGATGATGATGATGATGATGATGATGATGATGATGATGATGATGATGATGATGATGATGATGATGATGATGATGATGATGATGATGATGATGATGATGATGATGATGATGATGATGATGATGATGATGATGATGATATGTGAATGATGATGATGATGATGATGATGATGATGATGATGATGATGATGATGATGATGATGATGATGATGATGATGATGATGATGATGACTGATTATTATTATTATTATTATTATTATTATTATTATTATTATTATTATTATTATTATTATTATTATTATTATTATTATTATTATTATTATTTTGGTGATTACTGATGATGATGAGCGTTCACATATGATGATTCGGTCGTGCCTAATGTGAGGTCAATGGCGCAGTGGTAAACACGGTTGCCTCACGAAAAGCAAGGCCGGAGTTCTAGTCCCGGCAGTGGCAAGGATATGCACTACTGACGAGCTCTAATGAGAGCGAAACTCGAGTCTAGTGCTTCTTTTCGAAAGGGGCCGACTGGAAAGTCTATGGGAATGCGACAGCTGCGATCAATTGTGGGTGATGTTCAACTTGAAATTAATCAAATCCTCCGACTACTCACCAGTATTCTGCTTATGATAACGTTACTGCAACTGCAAGTGAACTGGTACACAACATGGGAGACTGAACAGTTTGACAAACTATTTTCGCAACTGTGTAGAATTGGTCCTCTGGTGGCTTGAAATAATCGTAACTGCGCAGCCGCACACGCTCGAATCAGAGCAGACTTCAATTTGTGCTCCATCTGGTTGGCTAAATGGTCACCCTGAATTGCAAGAATAGGAAAACATCCTTCTTTTGAGCCGTCAGTATGGGCTCAGTGCTCTTCTTCACCGTATTATGTGCCTCAATGAATTTGTCGGGGTATCCATTTGCTAGTAAAGTTTGTCTCAGCAACTCCTGTTCTGTCTGCAGAGTATCCGGGATGCAAATAATGGGTTTGGTTAAGACACTGTTTCACAGAGCCAGGCGTATTTGCACCCATGCTCCCGTGAGTCGAATGCACCGTCTGGTTTCTTTCACTCGACTGTGTTTCGTTATCTTTGTTCTTTCTCCTCAGGTACTCCGTCTAGCGACATATCTAGAAAAGGCACAGAAAAACACTTTCTAGCGCGACAAAAATTTCAGTGCATGCTGTTCTGCTCATCAGGGGTGAGAGCAAAACACCTATATCGGCTGTGTCCGGCAACTCGATCTTTTGTTATCGTAAATAGTCCAAAGTTACTTGACCAAATGAGGTTATCTTTTCAAGCTTCAGAGGTACCATCTCCTGCCGACATTTTTGAAGGATCAGTAAAAACAGTTTGGTATTGCTGATGGCATCGTTGGAAATGCCTATGTACTGTCGAAGTGTAGATAATACACGTAGTAATCTTCAGTGATTGCTGGTTTCATAAAGTTGTGGGATCAACATACGGGGTATGGGCTGAGCCTTGGAGATATTACCAGGTG
>LOND01029056.1:82071-92518 GCA_014220965.1 Paragonimus kellicotti
TTATACAGGCAGAAAGATGGAGTAGCAATGGGGTCACCTTTAGGTCCGCTACTAGCACATATATTTATGGCCAAACTACATACCACTAAACTCAATCACATCGTAACGATGATGATCCCCAGGTCATATTAGATGAGTTCAACAAAGCATACCCGAATAGAAAGTTCATTGTCGAGCTAGAACATCACAACAGACTCTCATTCCTAGATGTCGCGCTGCTTCGTCAATCAGAAGGAATAGTTCAGAGACCAATTAATATGACAAGACGTGGACGGGTCAATACACACATTTTCACAGTTTTGTCCCGTTGAAGTACAAAAGAAATTTGGTACGTTGTCTCTTGAACAGAGCGCAAAAGATCTGTACACCGGACACTCTCCAGGAGGAAGTAGGATATATTCGGGAAACTCTCATTGGAAATGGATACCCTGAGAGATTCATAGACAAAAATCTGCGGCCCGGTACGAAACTTGAAATCGTCCAGACAGCGGAGAAAAAGCCGGTTTTCATCTGTCTTTCATATAGAGTTGAGGTGTAACAGTGAAATAATTAGCCGTGTCTTTTAAACGCGGTCGGGGTGCCTACCCTGCAGCGAGACTTATCGTATCGTTCGACACCTGCCCGGTACTGGTGCCACGCCTTAAGGATAGTTTGCCCAAGTTCTCTTCGTCTTTCTGTATCTACTCTCTCACCTGTTGTTGTCAAGCAGGTTACGTTGGGAGGACCACAAGGCGGCTATCGGAAAGGATTCGTGAACACCTACCGAAATGGCTTCGCAGCGGTTCGAGAAAGCCTATTTCCAGTGCGATTGGCTCCCACTTACTTGACACTGGCCATCAAATAAATCCGGATGAAGCGTTCCGAGTAATCTACAAGGTTCGTCATTCCGGCTCCAGAGCTGTCAGAGTGCGATTGTTATCAACGGCCGAGGCTATTGCTATCAGACTCCACAATCCCTGCCTATGTGCCCAAAAACAGTTCGTACAAACCCTCCACCTCCCCTGGCCAGTCATTCCACATCCACTTGAAACCCGAGCAAGCATGAACCACTCGACACTGATGAACGCATGTCTCATGACAGGCGCGTGTAACACTCAAACACATTCACCAACACTCTCACCCACCCCCAGTAGACTGTGATCCGTACCCCTCCTGTGATTTTTGATGACCTATTTGACACGTTATAATTTTCATATATAATTCGCATTTACCTTATGTAATTGTAAAAGCCTGATGAGAATTACCGAAAACAGCTGTTCGCAAAATTGACTTGTTATCAATTAAGGAATGTCAAGCTCTTCTAGGCTAGACAGGAACTGCCGAAGCGACGTGTGGGTGACAACCAGCATTGCCCGCAGTGAACATACAACCTTATATAATTTTACGAAACACTCTCTACAGCGTTAAGGAATAATGCCTGTCGAGATTAAGTTAACAACATGGTGTATCGAAAGACAGTGGCACCCTCCAGAATGTCGTCCATGACAAAATTGAACAGGAAAGGGGAAATCGGACACCCTTGACGAACACCACTAGAAGTGATGAATGCCCGAGACAGTTAAACTCCGGATAGGTCATTTCACATTCATGAGCGGGCATATGCCCATGGGATAAGAAACCAATATCCCTATGATGTGCCCACAGACTGGCCAAACTGCTAAGTCTGATAGTGCGTGAGCGACTGTTTTCAAAGACAGAATCGAACCAGCTCTGCTATAAATTAGGGCTCAGTGTGATCCCCATACCAGCTTGATTGCAAAAAAAATGACTGTCGTCAGGGGCCGTGAGAGAGAAGTGCTGGCCCATATCACCGTTCAAGATCAAATTAGAATGAACGAAAACATCAAGGCCGTCAGTGGATATGCCTGGTTAAACACTCAAAGGAATGCCCACCAGACCTGCAGGCTGACCCATGTAACGTAGTGTGCGGAAACTGAAAGCGTCAATGTTTGTCAATTGGCCTGGCTTTACAATAATAAAAAGTGGAAGCAAGGAGTGAGAAAGAAGATAGAAGCGAGCGGATTGGTCAGTTAGAAAGTCGGATACTTGTTAGTCAAGCATGTCGAATAAGTAGATTGATGCAGTGAACATCACTCGGAATCTCCAGCCTAAGCGTGACTCGCAAGATAATATGATACGAGATTCACTCGGAGAGCCTTATCAGGGGACAGTGACCTTAAACTTTGACATATCTGAAAATAAGGGACTAACCAAGTCCGAGATCGTAGTGAATAAGACACTAGTATCGCATTCCTACTATTGCTAGGCGCAGCAGATGTATTTAAATAAACATCAGTCTGTTGGGATTTACCATGAGTTTTTTTGAATGATGATTACTGCCGGACTCTGAATGATCGAAACGCCTTGTTTGAGGATGCCGTATCCAGACTTCCTTCGACTCATTCGGAAGACATCTTTACAGGAACAATAAGAATAGATATATCGTGTTCTGCGGTCTGAGCACCCCAATGCGATCAGTAGCGCGAAATGCGACACCGTGGACCAAGTTGTCTTTTTGTCTGGCTGTTCTTCATTGGCCTGACAAAGCCGCACATGAAAGGTCCAAAGCTCTAGACACCATGGTTATTTACGTCAACATAAGACGCAAGCATGACAACAGCGTTAGGGTAGCGGCTGAGAGTGGAGGGACAAATGTCGGAGCTCAGCCTGTGTCAAAGTCAGTTACAATTGCAGAAGTGATTTAGAAGGTCCATAATGGTGGGAGACAGAACATAGTGTGAAATGGACGGGAGTACGGCTGCAACTCGTACGAAAACCTAATAGCAGTGCTTCCTTGAGAATAGCTGAACGCGTGTACCTATCGCGCGAAGTTACAGCTTTGTTCGATACGCCATCCCTGCTACCGTAAGTTGACTGCGAGCCACAATCGGCCCGTTAATCCGACATGTCTAAAGAAGAAAATAGCATGAGACGATGCCTTGCAAATTTTACTGACGAGCCTAGTAACAGCACGCTGACTGCCAACTGAAACACCCTTCATAAGCCTGCAATCGCTGAAAGGAAAACATATGGGGAGCAAAACGCATAAGCTGGAAATCACACAAAGATGCAAAAATGTGAGCAACTAAAGCAAGCCTTGTCTGTTGCTACTATGAGTTCCAATATTATTGCAATGGGCAAAAAAAAATCAATTCCACTAAGAGTTGATGGAAACGAGTTTACATCAGATATTCAATCGAGGCTTCATAACATAATGTTCGAAAACCCTCCCCAGAATGCAGCACTTTTCACGACCTACCCGACGGACCAGTCTAATTTAATAAACGTGTTCCTATCGTCCACCAAAGGACAACCCAGCGTAATCGATAGACCATCGATGAGGGGAAAGTACGCATCGTCAGTGATTAGAAAGCCGATGGAGTAAAACGGCATCTTTGCAATGTACTCATTGGTCTCATATTCCTGTGACAAGTTCAGTTGTCCATGATTCTTGATTGCGTCGTTCTTGATTCAAACCTCTCCACCATCCCCTAATCTAACGACAACGCTCCCATGTTGCTATGACCATCCATTGCCTACTACGGCCGTGGTTGTTTGTTACTGATAGATTTAACTTCCAACATAATTGCACTTCATAGCTATCTGCGATCTAGTCGCAAAAGGATTCATAGGAATTGCGTGGTACACCAAACCCACTGCGTCAGAGAAGTTATCTGGTCTCAGTATACTGAAGTAACCTTTCAGGGCGACATTGGCTGCAGAAACTTTTCTTTATTCAAAGCCTCTCAAAAGGGTGACAATTATTCGCTGAGGCACATAGAGTGAATGTGTGATTCTATAGGGAACACTATAAAACGGTGACAATTCGACGGATATTGTCTTGCAAAGCTTTTTCTGACAGCTAAGTGCGGTACTGGAAGAGCAAATGTTGACTGAGTCAAAGTGTCAACGTTGTGATCTTCTTGAAACATTCACCGTATTCTAGCGATCACGTGACAGTCTAAGCATCGTAAGAGGTGGACGAGGTCATGCCAAAGGACTTGACAACCACGACAGCAATTTACCCTTGGAAATCCGCCTGATTTATTCTGAAACATTCATGTAAATGTCACATGTTGCTACGACTGTAGGCCTGTTAGGCGTGTTGACGTCGAACGTTTATTCACCCACAAAGTTTCCACAGACCATTCGCGCTTCTTTCATCATCATCATCATCATCATCATCATCATCATAGACAGCAATACATCGGTGGTTCACACTGATGCTTGACTGCCACACACAACCACGGAAGAAAAACATGGTTATTGTTCCAAATAAGAAGCGTTTTTCAAATAACTAAAGCAACTTCACATACAAATGAATGCATAACTTGGGAAAAACAGTGAGGAAAATCTCAATGAAACAAAACAAATTCACTGAGCGTACCTCTGCATCATATTTGTCACAATATATCTTGACTAGTTAAGTTGTGTTTATTACGTAATACGTATGAATTTTTAATGCATACTTATTCACATTTCAGTGCATTTTTCAGTACATACGAAGTCGAGCTCATCCCATATTCCAGGTAATTGAAGACTACCAAACAGAAACGTAATACTGTAGCTCAGAGACAGACACACACTTTAGAGTCAACACAATAGACTGCCATTAGCGATCTCGTCAACAAGAGAAGGCATCTCATTTAAACCTTTAAAAAAGATTGATACAGAATTCAGTCACGCATTACTATCGTCAGCTTATGCTATACCGAACTGAATCGAACTCCTAGCTTACTGGCGTCCAATCGATGACGTGGTAAAGTAAAGCAAAAGCTATTTTTATCAAGTTGGAGTTTGCAGGTCATGTTCACCAGCTGGTTTATAATCTATGGCTGGAAACGTCAATGGATGTGATATTGCCATCATTTGAAATAAGTGCCTGTGCAGTCAAGAGTAATGAAGCATGGTGACGAAAACGGCAGATGATATCTTACCCACACTCCAACTAGACTGCTCGTTAACAATATGTGAGTAGGTAGCCTGGTGTTTATAAGTAAAAATTTCGTCAATTAGGTCGCAGGTATCCTTACTCATCAACTCTCGACTGGGGCGGTTTATTTTTTCTGCAAATGGATGGCGATGAGGTAATATGTAGCAGCCGTGGTGTGTTGCCAGCAACGATGACGAGGTTCCAATAAAGCATATATTTGTCCATAAATAATGTTGATTTTATCGCAGCATAGCTAATTAAACAATTTTGATCCGGTTTATTCACAGTCAACAATTGTAGACAGACTGCTGACCCGGTCGGGTAGTGCGAAATCGTTCGCCTCGAAACTGTAAGTTCGCTACAACTCACATACTGACAATGAATGCCGTTCGAATGAGTAACCACTCGAGATTGGTTTACGTTGGCAGCGTTTGTTTAGGTGCACATCAGATAATAGCCAACTAACGTGCGAAGTCTGAAACTGAGATTAATTCAAAACTGTGACCGTTTTTGTTTCAAGATCCAGGGTTATTGATGCGCATTTGGTCGCGGAGCACAAATGAGCAGCAATAACGGTGGAAAATCTGCAAAACGATATCCGGCTGTTGATGAGACTAATGGTTTTCCCGGATGATCTTGTACGACTTGAGTAGCCCGATAAATGCCCATGCCCGATTAAATGCGTTCCAGGGTATTAGGCGCCAGGCGAGGCTAGATTGTACTTGACCATCACGATCCATGGAACAGGTTAAATGCTCCATTCGACCTACGAAATGCCCTGCGCGTCATAATGGTTCGAAAGAAGCGACTATCATCGATAACAGAGGATATTAGGATCCAGCTGTTGGACTCTGAACTGAGCATCCAAAAGACATTCACACAAGCGAACATTCGCCATGACCAACGATCCATAGCCCACTCGAAGTTGTGAAGTTATCACATGTCAATCATGTGCTACATCCCAAAGCATCACACGCTGATATATCAGTATTTGTCAAGCTGCAACTGACGTTTTGTTCACAGGTAACAAAGTCACAACCAAATAGAGCTTACTATTTTGCAATTACTATATTGCGACTATAGATGCTCAATGAGAATGATCAGAAGCAAATGTCCGTAATCTGAACTAGTCAAGAAATTCCCGTTTACGATGAAACGTTCGTGTAACGAACAAGCTTAAAACTAGACTAAAAAAACAGCATACGCAATGTCGTAGTTCTAACCAAATTTATTTCCAGACCTTGAACAAAAGTGCCCTTACTATAAAGAAACATACTCTATTCACAAATGTTCCACTGCAAGAAACCATCGACTATCTGTGCACCTATATCGAGAACAATCAGATTGATGTCGGAATTACGGGAGAAAAATTGAAAGAACTGTTGTTGTTTTGCACCTATAATGTTCAATTTCAATTTAATGGAGAGTTATATAGGCAGAAAGATGGAGTAGCAATGGGTTCACCTCTAGGTCCGCTACTCGCCGATATATTTATGGCCAAACTAGAGACCACTGAACTCAATCACATCGTAACTAAGTGCAAGCTCTACAAACGCTATGTGGACGATATTTTTTGTCTTCTTCCAAACGATGTTGATCCCCAGGTCATACTAGATGAGTTCAACAAAGCACACCCGAATATAAAGTTCACTGTCGAGCTAGAACATCACAGCAGACTCTCATTCCTAGATGTCGCGTTGCTTCGTCAACCAGAGGGAACAATTCAAAGATCAATTCATAGGAAAAGAACGTGGACGGGTCAATACACACATTTTCACAGTTTTGTCCCGTTGAAGTACAAAAGAAATTTGGTACGTTGTCTCTTGAACAGAGCGCAAAAGATCTGTACACCGGACACTCTCCAGGAGGAAGTAGGATATATTCGGGAAACTCTCATTGGAAATGGATACCCTGAGAGATTCATAGACAAAAATCTGCGGCCCGGTACGAAACTTGAAATCGTCCAGACAGCGGAGAAAAAGCCGGTTTTCATCTGTCTTTCATATAGAGGTGAGGTTAACAGTGAAATAATTAGCCGTAGACTTTCAAACGCGGTCGAGAGTGCCTACCCTGCAGCGAGACTTATCGTATCGTTCGACACCTGCCCGGTACTGGTGCCACGCCTTAAGGATAGTTTGCCCAAGTTCTCTTCGTCTTTCTGTATCTACTCTCTCACCTGTTGTTGTCAAGCCGGTTACGTTGGGAGGACCACAAGGCGGCTATCGGAAAGGATTCGTGAACACCTACCGAAATGGCTTCGCAGCGGTTCGAGAAAGCCTATTTCCAGTGCGATTGGCTCCCACTTACTTGACACTGGCCATCAAATAAATCCGGATGAAGCGTTCCGAGTAATCTACAAGGTTCGTCATTCCGGCTCCAGAGCTGTCAGAGTGCGATTGTTATCAACGGCCGAGGCTATTGCTATCAGACTCCACAACCCCTGCCTATGTGCCCAAAAACAATTCGTACAAACCCTCCACCTCCCCTGGCCAGTCATTCCACATCCACTTGAAACCCGAGCAAGCATGAACCACTCGACACTGATGAACGCATGTCTCATGACAGGCGCGTGTAACACTCAAACACATTCACCAACACTCCCACCCACCCCCAGTAGACTGTGATCCGTACCCCTCCTGTGATTTTTGATGACCTATTTGACACGTTATAATTTTCATATATAATTCGCATTTACCTTATGTAATTGTAAAAGCCTGATGAGAATTACCGAAAACAGCTGTTCGCAAAATTGACTTCTTATCAATTAAGGAATGTCAAGCTCTTCTAGGCTAGACAGGAACTGCCGAAGCGACTGTGTGGGTGACAACCAGCATTGCCCGCAGTGAACATACAACCTTATATAATTTTACGAAACACTCTCTACAGCGTTAAGGAATAATGCCTGTCGAGATTAAGCTAACAACATGGTGTATCGAAAGACAGTGGAGCGGTTGTAATAGTGAACCAAAAGCGTATGCACGAACCAGTATAAAAGTAATACGCGCAACAAAGTCTTCGAAGACCGACTAATCAGAAGACAACATTTATACCTAATCGGACGAAACGCAAACTTACATCATCTAGCTCATCTTGCCAAGGAGCTGTGAGCAACCGAAGATGTGCACGTGACAAATAGACAGTACATGAATTCGCGTCTGATCGTACAGGGTACATACGTCGTTGTTGGTTACCAGTAGGACAATTCATCATTTGTCTGCTGTAGTCCATCACTCCGGTTACGTAACGCCGGTCATCCAGTAAAGTTTCGCGAAAACAAACAAGAGTGCCACTAGAGAAATTAAATAAGGTGAATGAGATGGATCACTTACTCAGTTAACTGGTTCGCGTGCGGTATGGCATCATCGATAACGGTAGGCGGCGCTTCAACGAGAGGAACTGCTACGGCTACGCATGTGTCATTTTGCTGCTTCAAACGAACTGTAACAAGGGATTTTGTTTGATCTATTTCTACGACAGTTCCGGGCTGGTAAACACCTACGACAATGAGAGCATTACATATTAGTAAGAAAAATCTACACCTTTGGATGTCAAAACCAACACGTGATGGTTTAGCCAGGGCCTTAAGTCGAGCATCGTCGGCACATTAGATCCACAGCACTATAGAGTCATGAGGGTAGAAAGTCAAAAGAGACTCACGAGTGACATCAGTTGACTGATTCGATTAGCGGCCAGCGTTTGTGCGGAGTAAGCGTTGTCATCGAAACGAGAAGCTACATACGACGAACTATGACAACAGATGTGATACTAACAAGAATCATCGCCCTGTTCCAGATCCTGCCTCTCTTCTGTCATGTAAGCGCGTATCACTGGAGAATTTTTTCCTTAAACGGTGAAATGAGAATCCAGACTTGAGGATGTCACAGCAAAAACGCGTTCAATGGAGAATCTCAATAATTAAAATAGGAAAAATATGACATACATCAAGAAAAAGGAAAAAATATGAACGGTGGGAAATGTATCCACAAAACATGCACACAAATTTTCACACGGTCCAGTGGCAACCACTGTCATCGGCAAAAACATCACTGCGCAGTACCGGTGTTTAACTGTTGTGGCTGGTGGCGTCTGTTTTAAACAGCTCGCTACAAGGATAGAAGCCAAAAGACGTCAGCGCAAAATGGTCCCACAACTGGTTGGTGTTGCACCACTTATGGTTACCCTCACCCCATGTACAAACTCAAACAGTCCACAACCAAGACGTCACAAACTGCAACCAAACAATCGTGTTGCAACCGATTCCTGAACGACAACTCAATTACATACAAAATCCCCCGTCACAACCAATGCTCACAGAACCCGTGGCTGAGCGGATAAGAACATTGTCTCGAAAAACCGTCACAATGATACTGGACCTTGACGTGGTGTGACGGCTTGCGCATCTCGATGACCTATTGGGCTAAACTGGACGGTGTGATCACCACACCGATAGAGTCACTCATACCAGGCAGGCCAATGGGTAGAGGTCTGACAAACCAGTCTCCTGGTCCTCCAGGTTGGGGGTTGGAAGAAGGTTGGCATCTTTTTCCGGAAAAAGTACCAGTTCTGGTACATTGCCACCCAACCGCTGCGGTACAGGCTTTTGAGCCAAAGGCTTTGGTTGAGAACCCTAATCGTTCTCCTGTCTAGGTCTGGGCGTCCTGGCAGTATCTCAGCCCACACACAACCATGAATATTCACAACAACAATAAATCCATACTGCATCGGCCGTCTCGCAGTATAAACCGGGTCGCCCTATCTGCTGCATACAGCAGGGTGGATAGGCGAAATCATGCTACTGCTGACCCCTCCCACTGTCCTATCAAATTTAGCTCTCAGGCCCCTCCCCACCTCCATTTCTGATAATTACTCTACAGGTCCCACAACAGATGTAGCTAACTGTAGTAACACTGAGCCGGTAAGTTCCGTCTCTTGCCTTTCAGCTTCAGGCCTCCCTCGTCCCTTGCTTAGACCTAGAACGCGAATTAATATAGGTGCCTTCAACGTTCGCACGCTAAAACAGATAGGTCAGCAAGCGGCTCTCGCACGAACGTTAGACTCGTTGCATGCCGACGTCTGCTGTATCTCGGAGACTAGAATCCTGGACAGTAGTCAACGTATGGAACTAACAGCACCCGCATTGTCTACCCGATACTGGTTATACACTTCGGGCGACTCCACAGCCGCTGTTACAGGTCAGGCTGGGGTAGGTATAGTTCTCAGCACGACGGCCGCAGCCGCATTAGTAGATTGGATTCCTGTTAACAGTAGACTTTGTGCCGTCCGCTTGGCAGGTTCTGTTAAAACCAGCTCTAGACGCAAAACTTCAGAAATTATTCATTGTCTGCTTATGCTCCTACTGACTGTAGTGACATCGGCGTCAAGGACGCATTTTACTCGGATCTGGCCACTCTTCTCGGTCGACACGTGGCTCTGATATAGTCGTTTTGGCCGGAGATATGAATGCCCAGGTCGGTCGCCTTGGTGAAGCCGAATCTCGTTTAGTGGTAGGGTAGG
>LOND01029057.1:0-15913 GCA_014220965.1 Paragonimus kellicotti
TGACTGCAAAATTCCGTAAGATGCCCTCTGAGAACACCAAATATAGGCAGGATTGCTAAGATAGCACTTTGAAGTTTTTTAAAAAACAAAAACTCACAAGAATGAGTGTTATTTGAGTGTATCAGGGTATAGTCCGTAGTTTTGGCAATATAAAAGAAACATCAGACTGATGTAGGCAACACATTAATTGCAGTTAGTACCCTTTACAGTATATCTGACTTCCTGTGCCTTATGTATATGCTACTACACCCATATGCCCCAACCATGCATCTACAGTCAACATCGAATTCCTGCAGTGCCTTTGTGAATCATAGTGTACTGAACACAAAAGACATCACGAAATGGACTTTAAAAAGTATCTGAGTATCGGGATATCCTCTGACTTATGTTTTGGTCATGGTCACAAGGTGGCAGCACGAAGCGGTTTCTAAATTGAGATGACACAAATGCACAGACAAATGGGCGCTTGAAACATTGTATGTGGCCTGTAAAGAAGCGCTCGTAGAGTGTGGTAATTAGGTCCTGGAGAAAGATATGCTGGCTGTTGAGCGTGTTTGGCTCCAGACTCCGAACTTGTTACAGGCTTGCGAAATAGCACGTATGAGTACTGGCTTGAAATTTCTGATCTGTATCCACGTGACTTTCGATAACTTCGTGATGGCCTACTTTCCACACTCCTCTTTTACATGAGCCACATGATGTAGTTCTCCATCGTAGGTGTTTGGTAGTCGTCAAAGTCAAGCTTAAAAACTTACTTCCACACTCTTATTTGGACTAAATTCGAAAACGACTTGTTAGTTCTTATCGCAACTCTTTCAACCGATGGTGTCCGTGTAGCCCATACTGTGGGCTTCTACCTACATTGTCGTGGCGCAATGAAAGAAAATGGATTCCTGTATCTGACCACTAGGTTCTCGCCGTTAGCGAATAGGACAAATTCTCTGATATATCCTGGCGCGAAACTCAAAAACCCCCGTCTCCCGCTCACTCGCCAACCTACCATTGAAACATTGGGTTCCCTTTAATAACTTCATCAATGCAGAAAGAAGACATATGTTGCGATATGTTAACATTTCGTTTACTCTCATCAGTCGCAAACGTAAAACATGCGAGTTATATATGACACACAAATAGAGATAGACAGGGTATGGACACGCACACAGTCACACCACGTGTTACGTCATCACCACCAAGGCAAGCCTATGGGTTGTTTCAACCACTTTTGTGCACATAGCACCGGCTGGTGAGTTCTGATCAACATGGCTTCGCTAAAGGCCAGTAGCTTCGGGTTCTGTTGATGTAACAATAACAACCATTGGCCATAGCAGTCGACGAGGACGTGCTAAGGTGACATTTACTTTCTTCTGGAGTTGTTACACACTGGGGCAGCCCTCTTTTTGAGAGTCAGGTGCACTTTAAAACGTCATCCTAAAGTGTTGGTGGATTCTCATTTACTTAAAAAAAGTTGGTATCGTAATTGTACCCTGTTCTCGTTACCTGCTGTAATATTCACCTGTTGTGTTACGCTTTGTTTCTAATAATTGTCTTTGATCAGCAGGTACCCGCTGGACAATAGATAAGACAAACCGACTAAACCTCTGTTCCTTGACCCTCCAGCTTCGAACCGGTATGTTGAGTGCCGCAGCCGCTGGTGGCCCTTATTTTTGAGTGTTCTGTTTCACGCTGTCCGCGTTCAGCCCTGACATGGTAGGTTGTCGGGTTGGTTAAAATGAAGTTAGCACGTCCCGTTCCAGTACTTATCAATCAGCATCGTGCAGCATACGGAAATTTCCCTACAGCGGTTACATAGTGCTTTAATTGATTAACGGTCTCACCACAAAAACACATTTCATGGAGGTGGATATTTCTGCTCTTTTTTTCGATGACCGATGCACAGTTTTCCGAGCAAGTGCCATTGCGTCGGTAGTTTACAGCGGTGTCTAGTTCCGACCGTTTCCATTGCAATATCTTCCCCACATCCTCCTAATGTTGCCTTATAAGTCGCCGGGTACATCGTAAGTCTCTGACTACACGGATCATCATCATCATCATCATATCAGCCATGAGCCTGACCAAAAGGTACTGTGGCTCGGGCTGCCGCTCACCTCAACAGTGACGTGGAATATCCTAGAAGAAAACGTTACTAAGAAGGTTGAAAATTAATAAAAGAACTAGAAATGGTATGGATGCAGGTACGCCATTGACTGCGACACGCCGCCATCTCGGATAGCGTCTCCAACCAGCGGTTTGAGTGATCACGAGGACCCCATCCAGGCAGGCGACACCTACCCACTTTACTCAGTGGAGCAGTCAGGGTTTCATATTTCGTGACCACGTTGTTGCTTGACCACCATGTGGTTTCACCCAACTGTTGGTGGTCTCAGTATATAATGCCCGGTACGGTAAACGATCAGCTGGCATGCGGAGTACGTGACCTAACCATCGCAGGCTGTGCAACGTGAGTAGTTGACCAATTGATCGCGCATCCCGAGCGTTCCGGAATACGCGCCGGCGAACTGCCGCATTGCTCACGCGATCAGTCCACCTTATGTGGGCTATTTGGCGGAGACAACGATGGTCAAATACAGCAGGCTTGTTGATCTTCCTTGCCGAACAGGCCACGTTTCCGAACCATAGAGCAAAACAGAACGCACACAAGCATTATATACTCTTCCTTTCAGCGACAATCGAACGTCTTTTCGACGCCACAGATGACGCAGGTTGGCAAAGGCAACTCGTGCCTTTGCTATCCTCGTTGATATCTCATCAGCAATATTACAAGCTGACGAGATAATGCTACCCAAGTAGGTGAAACTGTCCACAGTCTCAAGCGGATTACCTGCAATAAAGTAGGAGTGGAAATGCCCCAGTCTTGAAGTAACACTGCACTTTGAAGGTGCGAAGCGCATTCCATACAAACCAGCCCGGTCACTCACCTTGTTCAGCATGGTCTGCATGTCTTCGGCAGAGGGGCTAAGTAAGACAATGTCGTCCGCATACTCCAGATCGGTCAACCGAGCGCCAGGAAGAAGCTCAACACCAAGTTCACTGGACTCCTCAAGCGCACCCTCCAGAATGTCGTCCATGACAAAATTGAACAAGGGGAAATCGGACACCCTTGACGAACACCACTAGAAGTGATGAACGCCCGAGACAGCTGTCCATAAACTCTCACCCTGCTTGCAGAGTGAGCATACAGTGATCTCAACAGATTCACGTATTTCCCTGGTACTCCCTTGCGAAGAAGACAGTTCCAGAGAACGTTACGAGCAACTGAATCGAAAGCAGCCTTCAGGTCCAAAAAGACCACGACCGTCGGCTGCCTATAAGAGTGCCGATGTTCCAAGATCCGTCGCAAGGTAAAAATGTGGTCAACGCACCCTCGACCGGATCGGAATCCTGCCTGTTCTTCACGTATCTGGCTTTCTCTGGGTTTAGTGAGCCGACGTAAAATGAGGCCAGTGAGTAACTTGGAAGCAACAGATACCAAACTGATGCCTCTGTGGTTGTCACATAGACTTCGGGCCCCCTTTTTGAAAACGGGAATTACTGTTGACAAGCAGCAGATCGGAGGTACGAGCCTTCTACCAAATCGTTGGAGGAGTATAGTTCATGTCTTGATATTAAATCTCCCGCCATCCTTGAACAGAGAAGGAGGGATGAGGTCTGGTCCAGGAGCCTTGTTACGCTTCAATAATTTGAGCTCTAGGACCACTTCTGCTTCCGACAGGAGAGGCCGTCTGGAACTTGACCATTCGGGTCCCGTCGTCCACGACTGATTCTGGTTGCAGGAAGCCAACTGAAACTGTCATCAAAACATGTTCAGCCCACCTTGCCAAGTCGACGCACATTACTGGTATTAAATCGAAGCATCTTTTCATATGGGTCTCACTTACACCGACTCGACGACCAGTACAACCACGGATCAGGGAAAAAAGCCTTCTACAATTTCCAGATAAAAAGGCCCTTTCCATCTCTTTCGACTGTTCGACCAAGTAGTGCTCACGGTCTTTGCGCAAGCTTTTAGTCAGCTTGCGTTTAAGTTCTCGACGGTCGTCATCATATTCAGAACCAGGTGGGATCGAGCGACGCTTTGTTCATGAGGTTACCGAAACGTAGACGGGAATTCCAGTCTGTACTTTTACGCACTTCGGAACATACCTCTTCTAACAGCATGATTTCATAGCTGCGGTGATTTGTTCTCAGTGTTCGTTAGGATCTTTCACCTGACTCGAACTGGGCAACTTGTTCACCAACGCCTTCTGGTGTGCGTTCGTTACACCCTCATCGCTCGAATGCCAAGTATACTTATCTATTCATTCAGCGTGTTCTCTGGTAAAGAGACAAAACAAAACAGGCACGCACAACAGCATGGTCCGAGTCCAGGTGGTTGCTCCAAAAGGCACGACAGTCCTTAACAGAGTGGCGCCACCTGTAACTGACTGCTATATGATCCAACTGCGTCCACGGCTGAGAAGCACACGGTCTCCATGTAACACAGTGCTTCTTCCTGTGTTGGAATGCCGTGCTCGAAATATAGACCATAGGAGGCACACAGCTGCAGCAGTCTGTCGCCATTGTCAGTGCGTTGTGCCCGGACACCAAACATACCTCCCAGCCGCTTCTCGTCCGGGAAAGCCGACCAAGCTGGGCATTCAAATCGCCCGCTAGTATGATGATGTCTGAGTGTTTAGTTTGTTTCAGAAGGTCAACGAGGGCGTCATAGAACGCTTCCTTGGTATCATCCGAACAGCTGTCTGTTGGAGCGTACGCCGATATAATGAATACACAACGTCTTTCTGATTTGCGTCGACAGACTTTTACCGATGTATTGAGTCTGACAGCGCACAAGCGACTGTTCACTGGGATCCAATCGAGCAAACATTGCTCTGCTCTGGAACTCAGTGCGATTCCCACTCCAGCTTGACCACGAGATTCAGCTTCGGCGTCACCAGAAACCCTGAGAGAGAAGCGCTTAAATCGACAGTTATCTAGAAGTGGGCTCAAATGGATAACGGTGCAAGAATCGTAGACTCGCGTCTCCGACACGCAGCTTCAGACTTGAGAGTGCTAGCCAGGAGCAGGCTGAATCGCTTGTCGGAGGAGTGCGACTTGATGGCGCCAATGTTTACCGGTTTTCTGGCTCAGAAACATTATCCCGCGGAAGCACATGGAAGGCGGAAGAAATGGGGTAAAACAGTAGGAGAAAGTCGTATTGGGTTAATAATGTCACTGTCGGGAGAGCGATAACTTCTGATACTTCCCGGTCGTTTATGCCGCGGAAGGGGGTTGACTTGAGGGACCCCACCCCGAGTCTCTGACTCAAAAGTCTGACCTGCGAGACAACAGGATACAGGGTTTTCTTGGGGGACCCCACCCGGAGCCAATGACTCAAAAGTCTGACTCACTTGGCAGTGAGGGGCTTGCCTAGCCCGAGGGCGCAGTGAATAAGACATTGATGTCTGATTCTGAGCACTGCTGCGCGCAGTGGATGTACTCAAAGCTACATCGGGCTTTTGGGTGATAGATGTTTTTCGACCGTATTGGATAATACGCCGGCGGTCACGGTCAACCGTTGGGCGATCGGAGTGCTCTTTGTTTGAGGGTACCTTTTCTAACCCCTTCTTCCTGATACGGAAGACAGCAGTGCCGCAACTATAAAAATAGTTCTGCTGTATGCCCATAGGATCGTGCCTCACTACCTAAGCACTCCTACGCGGTCAGTAGTGCGACATACAATCCTATGAGTGTAACTGCTTTTCGTCTGGCTGCTCCCCTTTGGCCTGTCTGACAGGGTTGAACCTGGAAGGACCGGAGTCCTAGTCAGCATAGCCCGCCGGATCGAAACAGCACACAAGCCCGACCACCTCGTCAAGGTAGCAGTATAGGTCTGGACTACACGGATACCTTTTATCTAACTTAGCACTTTCATTTAAGTTAGTACGCCAATGTTACGTATATGAATCCACACATACACGGCGCAACTATTGTACCATTCATAAAATTCACTTGCACAGTAACCCTTAGTCTGCGTATATAATCGGTCAAACCGATAGACCAATAGTAAGCAGTGTAATGTTTTTATAGTCCAAACATACGGCACATCCGTGCAGTCACTGAAATGTCCTGGTAACTTTGAAGAGTATGAGTAAATCGTTCGGTCGTTGAAATGGTGCTCTCTGAACCATTGAACAAAACAAGCCACCTTAACACGAATTTTGTTGCGTCTCTCTTATGATTACGCAGGTGTTTTGAAATGTATCTTTTAAACGGGTGTTTTTATCTTCTATAGGTTTTTTTTTTCACTTTTCACCCTTTTCTCTAGTACCTTGCTGAATGACCTTTGTAGTATTCAGGTAGAGCGATTTGTATTATGGGGAGAGTGTTTGATCTCGTGTGTTGGCTGTCAGAGAATCTGTAGAAACTTGTTCCTCTCCCTGTGCCCCCGGGTTATCTATTACTTCCTGTTCAATAGGTCAGCACTGTTCCTAAGGTGGCGATGCTATTTCTACGTTGGATACGCAGGCGGTAGTTGGGGGCTTCCGATTTCTCCCAAGCATTTATTGAAGGCTATACAAAAAGATCAATCCCATACGAGTACAATATAAAAAATAGAGGAACATTGTGTTAGTTTTCATATATGCGAGAGGAGAAAAGTGATAAAGAAATCACGTGTACAGATTAAGTAGTCTACCCACCCGCTTTTCGTATACTTGATTCCCGTTGTAATAAGGCCCCAACGACGACTTCGGTGAGTCATTTATAGAGAGGGAAATTTAAGTAACGCCATTTAGAACTCCAGTCGATGCACATCGTCCTGGTTCGAACACTGCTGACTGGTTCTTAAAAGGTTGTCTTGTAAACGATCTGCTGCCCTATTTAGGCGTTCATCAGACACCAGACTTGGGCAGCTTGGTCAACAATATGCGATGATGTACTCTATCGAGCGACCTAATGAATCCTATAAACGGCCGACTTACCCCGAGGTTTTCGTCCACCGCTCCGGTTCAGTGGTAAGTAGATTGGCTACGCATGGCCATTCTCATTGGAACTTGTCTTTTCTGCCAGAAAACAAAGAAATTCCTCCCGGGTAATCACTAATATGGCCTTCGATAAGACTTTTCATCACGTTTGAAGTGGATGAATGTAGCCGAGTGAAGCGGAGGCTCCATGCACCTGTTCTTTATGGGCCCTTGTACACTAGAGCACCGTTGTCATTTCTATTGTTGAGGGACTTTCGTATTCCTTAGAATGTTCTCATTGGTAACGACCGGAATTGTTAACCCAACCAATCGGGATAATCTGACCTTCAATTACTATTCAGCAGTTGGAGTTGTTAACACAATGCTCTTGTTTACTGCTACTTGCAATCAGGCGATTGCTTAGACAGTCCGTATTTCAGAAGTACAGTACTAACGTTGTATGTGTAGTGGGTGATCATCGTTCGATGTAAGCTGTCCGAAACGTTAGGAACGTTCTGTAATCATCCTCTTTTCTGGTTTAAACTCAGCTCAGCCGAAAAGTTAGACGACCCTTTCTTTACAGTATGGTACACATGAGAATGTGAAGCAGCAGTTATTCATAACCGGCGTCACGCAGGGCCTTCTGCATAGTCATGCCACGTAGGCAAGTTACTATATGTCACGTGTTGGGATCTCAAAAAAATCTATACAGAAGTGCGACATACCGCTAACTCTGGCGGTTATATTACTGAGGGATTGTTTGTCTGCCTAATTTAGCTAACTCATTCTGCTCCACCAGAATCCCTTATTCACATGCATGCTCATGTCCTCAAGATAATCACTGTTCAGTAGGTTATTTCGCAGTGTGGTTTGTGTGTATTTTGTTGTATATGAACTGTCATCTCGTATTTTCACCCCGTTATTTAAGAAAAACATCTCGTTCAACATTAGTTTATTGTAACCATTACCTCAGAGGAATATGAGGAAGTTGTGACATGACATATGTGATGGTCATGGTCCATGTCAGTCTCTGACTACTAAGACCTTTCAGCGTTTGTTAGAAATGTAAACAAGAATATCCGAAAATAACTTATTTCCATTCCATCAATCCGATCGCGAATGTATCCGTCAAATTTTTAATGCACAATGGAATCCCGTTTATCACTGCTGGTCTATGAAACCAATGGTCGTGACATTTTTAGACTGAAAAGTGACTGCTGAGTTGACTGTTCGCCATTTTCTTTGAAGCTGATTTAGCGTAAGATCCCCATAGGCGTACGCATATAATTGTAGGTGGTTGTGTGCTTATTATACAACAATTTGTAGACGACTTTCTTGGATGCTTACCAAGTGTGTCCAATGCCCTTTCCATTGAAACTCGTAATGGTGTACTCATAGATTCTATTAGGCTTGGTAAACTGACCAAAAGAGTGAGCTAACGGTCTTATTTTCACATTGCACCTTTGTCAGTGGCCTACAAATCATGCCGAATCCGTCAAATACCTTAAATATCCGGTGTTGATTGCGTTTTACACCTTAAAAATGCCATGTTACATCAAGACGAGTACTGCCACTCTTACTACGCAGTCCGCTCAAGAATGAATTGCTTTATCTACTTGGGTGATATATTCTTATCAGTATGCAGTACCGCTAAGTAGGCGTCTGCCCTCGGTAACCCACGAAATATGCTTCATCGCAAAGCCGTTCGTCCATCATCAGGAGCTATTACGTGGACTGTTGATAGTTGCTAATGGTGGAATAGAGCATACACGCTGCCCGAAGCTATTTTGAAGCGTGTGATTGTGTCGGATCAGATGAACCTCTCTTCAGTCGAGCAACGCAGTAGGTTATGCTATCGCTACCTGGTCTGTAGAACTTTGCAGAGGTAGCCCGGTTGCAAACTTCGTGTATGTCACACACTCGCTCATTGTTTTTGATTACCTATTAACCGAGTAATTCCTTTTCTAGTTGACTTGCTCACCAAGGTCTTCCGTTGTTCTACAGCGTGCCATGGTTTTAACTGCCTTAGCTCTCAGAAAAACGAATTTTCAATACAGTTGATCACCTGTTGAAGTGGCTATGCCTTACCTGATCGTCAGACAATTTTTATTTGTGCACTATTAAAATTATTCCCCTGAACAAACAGACTCGTCTTCCACCGGAAGTCAACCGTATCTTGCTTGTGAAAAATCTGCCGTATAACATTTCTGCCGAAGAAATGTATGACATTTTTGGAAAGTATGGCGCTCTACGCCAGATTCGCATTGGAAACACACCGGAAACGAAGGGCACCGGCTTGGTGATTTATGAAGACATTTTTGACGCAAAGAATGCGTGTGATCACTTGAGCGGCTTCAACGTGTGCAACCGGTATTTGGTAGTGCTTTACTACCAGCGTCACAAAGTAAGTTCCAACCGTGTTGCTTATATAGTAATATTCCGCTTGTATGCCAAGTACATGTGTAGAACTAAAAACACTGCAGTTTACCATTTAAATACATCCTTTGTTATCATGAATGAAGTAAGCGTAAACAGTCTCTAATTATCGGGGGATCCGAAACTGTGCGTGATGGTGAAACATTGTTTCCTTCGCTTGAGATGTGCAAGTACTACTCCGATACATAAGGACGACATTCTGACAGGTTGTTTGCACATTAGTTTCTTGGAGAGTGACATCGAATCACATAATCTGTAGTCTCCAACTTTCGTCGGTCGAGCTCAACCTCCGGCGTTCTTGCCTACCTAATGCACACAGCTTTAGCACCTCTGGGCAAAAAGTACGGTAGTTTGACTACGCTTGCTGGACTACAGCAATCACTTTCATAACCTCGTTAAAGATTCCTTCGGAAATTCTCGCGAATATTTGCGTTGAACGTGCTCTCGACCTACTCATTCACAATCAGTTTACTGATAGAACGCAGTTCGCTCGCTTCAATTAGTCAAGCTGGTCCCGCTGTAAAAACTAACTAACGGAATCATAGTACAAAGTGCAAAACAAGTCGTTTGATACGCAAGGTTAGAGTTGCACGCATTATCGGCTTCCGACAACCCCCACTTTGTTCTTTCTGGTTGCATTTGTGCAACCCGGCATGCTTCTCGAGGATATCTGATGTCTCCCTCTCTGTCAGCACATTTCCGTCCTTATATCGTTAACTGTTATTTTTGTCCTCTGAAATTTTGCATGATGAATCGACTTGTGTGTCGCGTCTACATGTTGTAATCTTTTAGCTTCGAAAATATGGAATAGAGAAGCGTTAAACTTCGTGTTTCATTTGCCATATTTGGAAATGGGGTGTCCAACGGTGCCCAGCCCAAATAATACGCGATAACATGTCTTGTGACGTTCAGGCCGAACGCAATGATAACAACGGTTGTTTTCCAGGCTGAATAATCGACACACTTAGTTTAGCGCCACCTGCCTGTCCTTGGGTTGCAGAGTCAGCAACGATCTTCATGCAGAGACCAGCTGCGAAATAAGGGTTTGGCGAGTGAGTAGTCGTTGGATGCGGACGGTAACATCATTGGAAAACTTTCGACTTTTTATAATGCAAAATTTTGACACTACCTCAGCTCGGCGTTATTCTCTCCTCCGGAAAATGGTTTCACTTGCCTCACGAACTTCGAAGCAACTTGCTTTCTGGCTGACACCTAGATCTACTTCGCTTTTTGTTCGGCCCCAGACACCTCCACTGGATTACATATCAGGTTCTTGTCCTATGTACTTTTGTTTTTACCGGCACGAGATATCCACAGACCACACCGCACACACTAACTCTCCACTCACGTAAAATTATGAAATAGTATCTCTGCATCTCTTTTGAACCGGGTCTACTAGACAATATTAAGCCCACTTAGTCAACTTATTCTTCCGCGATTAGTAGTTTAATAATTTTCAGGCTGCCATATCCTTTGCCCTCACTTACTTACCTGCCTACTTTTAAGCTATGTTCCGGATTTCTTTCTTTTTCGTTCGTGTTTATTTCCATCGAATGGCTTCCATCTGTGGAACATTTTTTGGTTTTGCTACTAATTCTTTCCTTTATCGTTTTGTTGCAGCAATTTAAAAAGTCCGATGTGGACAAGAAGAAAGAGGAGCTGGATCGGCTGAAGGCGAAGTATGGCTTGAACACTCCCAAAACAAAATGAAAATGACAAAGCTCACTGCTTTACTATCACACACATTTTACTTTCTTGTACATAATCACTCGCGCACAAAATTACACCATAATCGTCATTGTATGCAGGGTATTTCGCTCGTCACACCGCGGATGTGTGTATGCACACTGTGCAATGAGCAATATAAATGAAATGTAAACCTGTACGAGAAAGCAACGTGGGAATGTCATGGGTGTAAAATCGGGCATGTGATTGGGCAACGTTATACAGAAATGGCCGGTCATTTTCAGCGTGTTAAAGAGGTTGACTTCTCGGGTTTTGTTCTTTGTGGTAACATCACATTGAGTTTTGTCGAGTCGTTAGCTTTCCTGTGATCAATCTAGGAAATCAAGAAATCGTTGTGGTTAGACCGTACCTTATTAGCTTTGCGGCTCATTTTCATAGTTCACAAATCCGTTATAAGAATCTAATTATCCCATGCATTAGTCAGTCGTTAGTCAAGTTCACACTGTAGACAGACCATACACGATTCTCTGGCGAATGTCTTGCCATTTTCAGTCAACATTCTTGTAGTCTGAAGCCGATTAACACATCGATGTTCTCCGTCCTGCCAACGTTATGAGAATCTTCAGGGACTGTGCCATCTGAACCCAGCATTTACCATTAAGAGGCATACGCACTGATGCTGAATAACCTTGCGCCTATGTTTCCGGCACCGTACCTTTTTTCCTGCAATCGATGACTTGGCTCGACCTTCCAACGTGGACAGTATCATTTGTTGATGGATGGTGCGAGAGCATGAAGGAGGTGATAATGCGAAATCGAACAGAAAAAGAGTGCTTCAAGTTTCTGAAAATGGAGACCTAATATTTCTTCGTGATATTTTGGTCTTCTGCCAATAAAGTATGGCTACACTACGCTCAGCCACCGTATTTATCTTCGAGCATATATGTAGAGTTACAGTGGGTCATGTTAATTGTGCTGATCTAGTTTACATTGATTGAAGGGTTACGTTACGTTTAGAAAACTAAGGGGGACAGTGACGTCGCGCTCAGGTGGCTGAAATAGGCGAAAAGCCGAGGATCATTAGTTTCGCTTATTCAATTTGAACATATCAGATTCGAACCCACGGTGTCATTCGTAGCCCGCACTGTTCTTGACTAATTTGTCTAATTCTATTCTTCTCGTAGTTAGTTTCTGTTTGCAGAGGCTATACAGAGCTATAAACTTCGTCAATCATCAAACACTGTCTTATATTGCAGGCGTTTTTAACCAACTTCGTAATGACAATGCTCATACACATACACATACAAAAGTCCCGATAAGTCATCGCATACTTTGATTTTTTTGTTTAGCCTGGTTAACAGTGTCGGCTTTCATGTAAGCCAGAGTTTTACCTGGCTGCAAGCGCTGTGCTGATACGGACGCTAAAGTCTTCTTCCAACGGACAAGTTTTTTTTTCATCTTGCTGTACCAAAAAATGTTTTAATACAATACGGCCTATTTGAAATGGAGGGTTTACAGTGAACTGTTCTGACAGCTGCAGTAGTTTAATGAAACATGTTTACTGAAGCTAACCTAAGTAGATTTGGTCTTCAGCTCCCTCGGAATGCGTAGAAAATTTCATCGCATCGTTCCAAGCCGACATGCTGAGCCAACTGTGAGCGATTCATAGTGTAGAGGTCCATGCCATTAAATCCTTTGAGTGAGGCGATTGCTCTGTCGGAGATTAGAAAACAGAGAAAGAAAACTTATATGATTTTGATAGTTCATAGGATGTGCTTTTTCTAAGTGCAATTCAGCGTAAACGAATACCAATAACGCCCAACTCATCATGTTAGATGAATGTATAACCTTACGTTCGTTCCTGTCAGTTACATACACGAAGTGATAACCAGATGAATAGACTAATGGCTGCTTACTGGCAAAGTAATGGGACTCGTTTAATCAGTAATCACAACTCGGCCCTAAGAGCGTACGTCTGGCGTCTGAATATTTCCACTAGTTCAGTGTATGATGAAACGAACTAGGCGGGTGCAGACTGGTGATCAGCAGATTAGCAACTGATTCAAACTTCGTGCTTACCTCAGTCGACCAACGAGGGATGGAATCCGACAACCAGTACATCTTAGATTCACGGAGCCAAACCAAGAAAAAGATCAAGATGAACACTGGGAAAATGAGGGACACCGGCGATAGGAAGACTACTAACACCAATAGTCGGTCCCGTGGAGTTACTTACCAAACTGGCACTAGGTTGACTATCATCGTCATGGATATGCATTTTACACCACATTTTTAGATTTGTTACAGAAGTCGGGGACAATTAGTTGTCATTTTCGGACGTCCGGCTCACCAGGCATGGAGACTGTTCTCCTTTCGGTAAACCATTCAGTGCCCACAATCGCCCAATTAAATCTTATTTACGGATGTACCTGCACATGTGGGTTGTAACAAGTAGGCCGTACAGTGAGGAGCAGGCCCCCATGTGGCTCCTGATTATCCAAATTGAAACAACTGAGTGCCACAAAGAACACTGGAATCAGTTACGAAGTGGAACCAGTGGAGTGTTTCTATTATGCTTGTTTAACTACATCCAAACGCACCTCAGCTTTTACTGAGGAGCTGGCCATATAATTCAGGAAGCCGCGCAACTTTGGCAGCCTACTACACGAAGAGAGATTATTAACGCTAGTACTCTTCTCTTTTTCTTAGTATGCGGTTTCTGTTGTGTCCCCATTTTATTACTTTGTCCACATCACTTAGTCTGCCGCTGTTGCTTCCAACATGTGTTCTTTGTCAGATCTCTTCGTTTGTTGGTCGACCAATGTGCGCATGGGTTTTCTTCGTGTATTAAATTACCCCAAGAATTCGGACGCTATACATGCCCATGGCACTAAGTTATGAATAATGATTAGACATGCTCTACTGTTTTACTTGCAAGTACCCAGTCGTTAATCCACCTGGTTATCATCTCAACTGACAAGGAAGGTTGAAACGTTGCACGAACATACCATTCCGCATAACAGATTTGACCTTGTTCGGATTCTGACGGTGTCAAAACCGTTTCAGATGATCGGGTTTATTAATTATGCGGTCTTGGTACACATGTGTTTTTTTACCCATTACACCTGCCTCCTCCGTTTTGCTAGTGCAGCCCGCGGTTTTGTCTGCCCAAATTCGCGGTGGTTCTGCAACGTGTTCAATGCACCGTCACACTTCGACTGACGTCTGAGCCTGAACAACCCTGTAATATTCGCCCTACATGTAACTTACTTTGTCACACGGCAGCAAATGCTCTGTAAGTTGGAATCAAGAAAACCCTTGTTTGCTTATTTCGCTTATGAATTATCAGGATTGGACTGTTAGCATTCAAATTCTGTGTGAATGTTTCCTTCAAAACCTTCCTATTGTTGCTCATCAGCGCGATCCCGCAGACCATCTACGAAGGCTTCGTTGTTTGTGAATAAATGAACTGTCGTGAGTTGTCCGAACGGAAAATTTTCAAAGCTGCAGTAGCTGAAAGGTGGTCAACGTCAGAATGAAGTGTTTCGGTTAGGTTAACTGAAACTATCCACCTCAGTTGCGCTCTACTCATGGAGCCATGCTTATCGGCGTCCTGGTTCAGGCTTTCGTGGAGATCGACGAATACGCTCGACATGGAGGGTAGAAATATAACATGGAATAGTTTTGGTCAGCAACTCTATAACAATGAGCCCTCCGTTAACCGGTATGTTACCACGGCAAACAGTATAAAACCGCAGATGTGGATAGTCCCACTCAATCCAAACCAAAAAAAACCATCGTCCCTCTTTGGTAAGTGGAATGGCTAAGGTTTTCGTAGCTCCTGTGCACGCCCAACAGATCTGGGATTGTCTCCAACAGTCGGCAGTCGCGATGCAGAAAACGCGACATACATTGCATTCCCATTGCCTCGGACACTGGTAGAAAAATTGGGCTTTTCTCAGATACTAACCAACTGTTCTTAAGGTAGATTGATCAAAAAGCTTAAACAGCAAGTTAACTGACGGAGACAGTGCGGGTAAATTACAGCCCGAGGATCGTATAGACCTCGCGCAGTGAGGTTCGAGATGTAGGGTAAAGTAGATGACATGCATACATCGAACCTTCTTTTTGAAGTTACAGGTGGCTGGCGTTGCTGAATATACTATAGTTCTATCTACATAAACAGCTCCTGAAGACTTACGCGGCGATAAACACTTGTCTAGCATATGAAGTTCAAACTAACTTTGCTTTAGCCTTCTTAGGCCTCGTACCGAACACTACCACGACACCAGAATATACAAAAAAGCTACAGCTACCCGTCCCGCAACATGGTCCACTTAAAGCCGAGTAAAACCACAGAGATTGCCGTAACCTGATGACTGTTGAAGATGGTTATCAACAGTGTAACCTATCAACACACCGCCGGATTTGTATCCTTCTTGATTGTTAATCTGCGAGCGTTAAATTTGCTCACTTTTGATTGTGAAAGGTAATTTAATTACCTGCTTGCTTTCCTATTAGTATATCAGACGTGTCTTGCTACTATTTGCCTTTTCTACCATTTTGGCGTGGTAGTCAGACCAAAGCACCACGTTGATCCGGTGGGCTGCGTTGACTAGAACTCCTGTCCCACAAGGTGTACCTTTGTTAGCTTGTTCTACTAGAACAGTAATACGAAAGCCGTTTGCACTTACAAAATTGTGTATTGCACTCCTGACTGCGTGACAGTGACTAGACAAGATTCTATAGGCTACACCAGTACTGTTTTCATATTTATTGAGTTGTCTTTCACGCAAAAGACCGGCACTGGAACTGGCATCCTCAGGCAA
>LOND01029058.1:3494-20939 GCA_014220965.1 Paragonimus kellicotti
GATGAAGAGAAGAACAAAGAAAAAAAAAGAAAATCGTAAGAAAGAAAAAACAGAGAAGGGAGGGGAAGTGGACCTAACTACTAAAAATAGCTACGTCTATATTCAAACATACATCAAGGCGCCTACACCTTGCAAACAAACAACCGAGCTGTAAGTGAAAGTAAGGCGTCATCAGCAAGACAGCTTCCTTACGGCTTTCACTGCCCCGCATCATTAAGTGCACTCACTTCACAGACAACTCGGCCAAACAACGACAACATTCACGCCACTGAGCTCGATTAGCCGCCATCTCACCTAACGTCTCAAGCCACCGACTCTGTGAGTCGCGAGGGCCCCAGCCCGGGAGACGAACCCGACCTACAGTAGCCAACCCCTTCGTGAACGATTTCATTTGTCTACGCCAGGTCATCATCTGTCCACCTCGCACCTTGCGCCAGTCAGCCGCAGCGTCGCAAACAGTGCTCGGTGTGGCAAACGACTAGCTGGCATCCTTAGTACATGACCTAACCATCTAAGTCTGTGCAAATGTAGCGACTGAACAAAAGAACTCGTTTGACAATCAGTGCCAAACACCCGCTTCCTAACCTCCTCGTTGCTTACTCGCTGGTGCCACCCGATACGAGCGATTGAACGCAGACATCGGTGGTCAAATACCTGGAGACGGTTTGGCCTGCCTGGTATGAGTGACTCTATCGGTGTGGTGACCACACCGTCCAGTTTAGCCCAATAGGTCATCGAGATGCGCAAGCCGTCACACCACGTCAAGGTCCAGTCTCGTTGTGACACCAATTTGGGCAGGCAGACAGTCTGAAAAGTGTTGATTGATCCTGATATGAATGGTCTGCAGTGGGGCGAGTCTCCCATCCAGTCTGTTATAGGCGAGCTAATAGTGTGCTCTTAAATTCCTAAGCATGTGATTATGTTGGACTCTGTCAACAGCTTTGCTGGAATCAGAAAACACAACATCCACAGTCTGGCGTTCAGCTCTCGCTTTCACCTGTCGCTCTGTAGCAAACGGGAGGCTTGACAATCGGGACCACACTCTCCGAAATCCATGTTGCGTGTTCTAGAGGTGGCGAGCCACCAGCCACTTCCTTACTCTACCAAGCACACAATTTGTACTTTCTGGCCGGTAGTTTACAGCCTCCGGCCGTTTGTCTGCCTCTCACATAGGTGCAGCCACTACCTGTTTCCATTCCCTCAGCAATGTGTCTTCTCTCATGGGTTGCTGAAACAAGTCCATCACGAGGTAAGGTTAGTTCCACCACTAGCCCATGCAGCACCAAGGGCTGGATGTTGTCCGGACTGAGAAATTTGGTGGCCTCGACCAACGTAAGCTCGCGTTTCACTTCTACAACAATGAACACGGGTTCGACAAGACGTGGCTCAATACTGTAAAGCAAGCCAGCTTGCGTATTATATTGGAAGTGGATCGAAGCATAGAACCGAGCTATTAGTTAAGCTTTGTCTGAGTCCTCAGAAACTTCATTTTTGTGCTGATCAGTCAGTACCATTATTGTCACCTTGGTTCCTAGTGCGACGTTGGATATATGCCCAAATATGGGCGCTGCAGCTGATTTCCCGACCAACCTCTCATACTGCTCACGCCTCTCCAGTTTAATGGTTTTCACGTTCATTTTTTGCGCACTCTGATCTGCGTCGTAAGAAGAATGGCCAACCCGGTAGCTGGTCAACTGTCGTATGCGCTTGAGTACAACACGCAATTCGATATCAAACCGAGGATAGTCTTTAGCGCAAAGACGATTACGAGACATAAGTGCAAACCGTTTCACGACAGCGTGCATGCTGTCTGATTCTGCACTAGTATGCATCAACTGTGGCCACGCTGTCGCCTCACATGAAATTTCGCGCCTTCCTCCTGTTTTCTCAAATGGATTTCTCTAGACAACAAGGGAACGTGGCTCGCGATTCCCCTGTTTCTCACCATATGTCCAGCACATGATCACTTTCCTTTATTGGAGGTAGAATGTTTACGCGCTTCATGTAGGACTCTAATGCAGTGTACAGCGGATCCAACGTAGAGTGACATCCGGCCTGCAACCGCATGAGAGCCACATGTTGGCGTAAGTACAGCTCGTCGAAGACCAGTCGGAGCAGTGACTCAAATAAAAGTCTGACCCGCTAGTGCAAGCTGGTGTTCCTCAGTCTCCTATGATTAGGCAGTGGTTGGTTGCCCCAAAAATCCGTAGATCATCTGGCAGTTGAGCTGGAATCGCTCCAAGAGAGCGATTCCACAAAGAAGCGAAACGTAGCAGAGCTGTTTGGCACTTTCTTACCTTTGCATCACAGTCGTTCACAGGTACCGTTAGAGTCAACTCTGGCTAACACTAAAGTAGACGGGATGTTCTCATCAGTGAGAAACATTACGCCACCTGCTTGCTTTCCACCAAGGTTGGAACGGTCTGAACGAAGAGAAGAAAGTAGATTTCAGCGTCCAACACTTCCCCTGTCAACCACATCTCTGCGAGTGCCAGGACTTCGGGGTTATGGTCTCGACCCTATTCCACCTCATCTCGGTTGTTGAAGAGACTCCATACGTTAGAGTATACCACTCTGTTAGGCTGAGCAAATCTTAGCTGTAGATTTCAAACCTGATACAATGCTCCAAAATTTGAATATTCGCCCCGAATATGCTAACTGGATGTCAACGAACCAGTCAGATTGTTTGGAGCGGTTCTATAGGGTGCTGGACCTTCCACTGTTTCTTCGCTCATTTGTGAGTCTGTGGTGCATTCTCACGCACCATGCATCGCGTACGCGCATCCTGGAACAGACTTTTCAGGGGAACGAACCTGGCTTCGGTTACCAAAATGCAAACAGATTCTTGAGGAAATCAAATCAATGCTCCGGTCGGACATTCTACTAACATACTGCAATCGGAAAGTAGTTAGTTTTGTTGCAGCCGATGCATCGAACTGTAAGATTAGCTTAGTAATTTCACGTGTATTTCCTGGTGGACCATAGAAGGCAGTTGCGCATGCAGCCCAATCTTTGACCCTAGCCGTAAGAAACTATGGTCTGTTTGAGAAGGGTGCACTTGTGGTCGTATTCGAAGTTCTTTAGACGCCACTTCACACTGCCGAGATATAAGCCACTACTGACCATATTTGGTCCGCAAAGGGGAGTCCCTTTGTGCACAACGAATCTACAACAACATTGAGCCACGAAGTAGCCAAATTGTGGCTTTGCCTTAAAGCGTCTATCAGGCAAGCCGATGCGCTATCACATCTCATCGGATCGCAGTCTTACGAACCTGAGAATGCTGTTATTACAAATGTGTACGTTGAACCAGAAGTTAACTGCGTCTTTTCGAAGATCACTCGCGCTCTCCACCTAACTTCTACAATGGTTCAAGATGCGACCGAGCGAGACCACGCGCTCCAGGTCATTAAATGCTGTCGCACGCAGTGGCCTAAGTCCGGTCTCTACTAGGAGCTTCAGCAGTTCGCAACTTTTGAAGGTTGCATTAATTTTGGCGAACGCGTATTCATACCAGAGGTCGGTGTAACTCAACAACTTCAAACCAGACACCCCAGAATCGATCGAATAAGATCTCTTGCTCTCATTTACGTCTGTTGGTCAGGAACAGACAGTGGGTTGGAGAATCTCGCATTCACGTACATTAGTGTCGAAATCACCGCACAAAACTGTTTCAATTTTGGTCATCATCATCATCACAGACAGCAATACATCAGTGGTTCACACTGATGCTTAACTGTCACACAACCACGAAGAAAAAAGCAAACCCTGTATAGGAAGAAAAAAGAAGAGGACGGGAAGGGACCTAACTACTAAAAATAGCTACGTCTATATTCAAACATACATCAAGGCGCCTACACCTTGCAAACAAACAACCGAGCTGTAAGTGAGGGATACGATCCCGATCTACAGTGACCAATCCCTTCGTGAACGATTTCATTTCCCTTCGCCAAGTCGGCCCTGACGACTCCATGGTCACACATACACGCTGTCTCAATCCTTAACCGATTTTCATGTCAGAAACAAAATGAACCACGTCAGATCACCACTGTTTCGTCGTGTGTGAAACGGTCGGGCGCAACGATTTGTGGAGTTGTTCAAGCGGGCGCTATTGAATACCAAGGAGGAGGGGACTACATCCGATATTGTGACATTTTTTCCGCTGTATTACAGAGCAACTTCGAATCCCCAATCACCAAATGGAGCGTCTCTTACGGAAATGATGTTGAGTTGTAAGGTTGGATTACCCCTTGACGTCATTCGGCCCAGTGTAACATTTACGTCTGTTAGGAACGATAGAATGGAGGAACACTTCCAAAACCAACATGTCACAATTCCACTGACGTCGCAACCATGGAAACATGTGTTGCTCCGAGGTCACTTCGGCAATTCTGTTAGATTTGACACTCAGATGAACTTTCAGACGATACAGAAACATGATCTGTAAGATGAAAGTAGGCACGCTGGTTTAAGTACAACCAACTTTAATCAGCCGGCGGTTTGGGCAGGACGCGCCCGAAGGAGAACTTATCTTGTGATATTCTTGTGGAACATTTGGTCTCCATATTTGTGCCAATCTCTGGGAAAGCAGTGTGTCACCAGTCGGTTGAATACACAAGTTACTGGATGTGTTGGCGGAGTAAAGGTGGATTTGCCTTTTCAAACAGATATTTTGTCCTCAGAATCTGAAAAATCGACTCTAGGCAGCAAAAAATCAAATAACACCATGAAATTAAACGACTTTGATGATATCAGTTAGTAGAAGTACTAATCATGAAGTTATCGATTGAAGTTTCCAGGAAATTTATTGTGTCTTGTTATTGTGCTCTTGAGATGATCGGACAGTGTGTGTTACTCACAAGCGAACGTGGCTGAACGTTTTCACATGGTAATACAGTCATGTTTACTGTGAACTCAGTGGTGTAGTAATCGACATGGTTTCTTCATGAAACATGTCTGGAGTTCTAATCCTAGCCCTGACAAGGATATACGCTACTGAAGACCTTTAACAAGAAGAAACTCGAGTCTACTGCTTGTTTTCGAGAGGGACTGGCCGAAAAGTCTATGGAAATGCGACGGCTGCAACCAATTATGGGTGGTATTCAATTTATATAACCCAAAATTCCCTACTACTCTCCAGTAATCAAATATCGCTCACCAAGTTTGGTGATTTCTTTGATTTCAACTGAAAGAATTCCTAGTCGTGCGGTGCATCATTACTTTCACCTTTTTTTTATCCGTTTACTCTGTTTTGTTTTCCAAACTACCGCTCACCTTCCAGTATGATCTCTCGCTTTCCAGGCGTAACTTTTCACCCTTCAACGATTAATACAGCAATTCGAGGTTTAAGGTTGAGATTCTCGGAATCCAATTAGTTTGTTTTTCCCTGTTGTTGTTCTAAACAAGCCTTAAAAACAGGGGTTTCGCACTACCATCAAGGGTTTTAACAATTCGTAAGAACTGACGAAAGTGACCAATCTAAGCATCTCTTGTGTAACTGAGAATCTAGTTACTTTTTCCAACAACCATTGGTAATGCAACAAGCGGCCTTAGGTAGATCGTTCCGGCGCTTGATTGTTTTGTATAGAGAGAATTGTTCGAAGGAGGTCTGAGAACAGAAGTTATAAAGCTTCTTTCAATGGCCTCGTCGCCCGCTACAAGTTACTAAGATAAGCAAGTACTACACTCGGGAAATGGTTGATAAGTTTCAGGTCGGGAATCATGCGAGATACTCCTTACAGCTTTGGCTAGCCTAGAAACCGTTCATTGAACACTCTCAATACAAAGGTATTTTTTTAAAGGCTAAATTGCACGAACTGATAATTATACTCAGACAGTATTGCATTTTCACGTGCAGCGTTTTACCTACCGGTTTATCTGTATGCGAGTTTGTCCGTTTTATCAGTCCACAAGTTGTTATCACTTTGCTGCTATCCCGTAATGACTGTCGAACGGTAAGATGAAGTGACTATATCCCTAGTCCCTTCACATCAGTTTACAGTATTTTGCGAGTTCTGTTCTCTGTAGCACACGCATTTTCAGTCTCCTTCGAGTGCATTGTATACAGGTGGTGCTGAAAGTATGTCCTGGTTAAAACCCACACCCATAAGTAGGAGTGTCCGTGCGTATTCAGGACGCGTCGAATCGCGCGCGGGTTTAATTACACTTAGTCGGTCGTACGATTCCTATCGGCTTATTGCACCTCATGGCGAATGACCCCGACTAGCAACCTTGCGCAGTGGATCAGGCAACAGAGTAGAACGACACCGCGGGCGTCAAATATTGACGTGCATACGCCTTTTTGACCGTAACGTCTGGACAAGGATGGATACTGTACAACGGGCGATCAATAAGACGATTGCAGTTTCCGTCGTTGTTTCATGTGTCGGTAACCCTTGTTTGGCGAGACATCTTAACAGATCCCAAACAATCTAGCAAAAGTTAGTTTTCAGAAAAAGGAATGGAGTGACAAACATGACAGATTGACAGGATAAAAAGGGTCCCACTGTATTCGATACTGATAAACTTAGTAAAACTGTATGGACAGGTGACGTCTGGTCGAACGGTAACTAGAGGACCCTCTCAAACCTCCGAAAGATAGACACAAAAAACAAGTAAAATTTGACCTTCTGTTATTTGAGACTGAGGTTCGCAATTGCCTTTCGGCTCTCAATCGTAATAGGGCTGCTGGCCCAGATGATCTCGTGCCGGCACTTTTCAAAGAAGGTGGAGAGGCGTTAGTAGAGGCATTGACTCAGTTGTTTCAACTTGTGTGGACGACGGAGACCATCCCTCCGTGCTGGGGTCACTCGATAATAGTTCCCATATTTAAGAAAGGAGCCCGGGGCTCTTGCGAAAACCATAGAGGGATTAGTTTGACCCCAGTCATTTCAAGGGTTCTAGCATCAATTATACTTCGTCGACTCACTGCAGTTCGGGAAGTAAACATTAGGGAAGAACAGGCTGGGTTTCGCCCTGGGCGGGGTTGTATAGATCACATTTTTACCCTTCGTCAAATTCTGGAGCAGCGTCATGTGTACCGCCGGCCAACAATCGCCGTATTCCTCGACTATAAAGGTGCGTTTGATTCGGTAGACCGATCTACACTTTTAGAGTCGCTTAGACGTAGGGTGTGTACCGACTAAGTATGTGAACATACTGTCGGCGCTTTATTCCCATACTTCAGCTCAGGTTAGGGTTTACGGCGAAGTATCTGACAGTTTCAGCACCAGGAGCGGCGTACGTCAAGGCTGTCCCCTTTCGCCATTTTTGTTCAATTTCGTCATAGACGAAATAATGGAGGACTGTCTGCGGCACTCAAATGATGCCGGCGTGGACCTCCTACCTGGTGAAAGACTGACTGATCTTGATTATGCTGACGATAAGGTATTGCTGTTTGACAACTTTCAAGGCACAAACAACACTGGACGCTATTTCGCGTTCTGCTAAGTACTTCGGAATGCGCTTTGCAGCCTCAAAATGCAAAGTGCTTCTGCAAGATTGTTGTGATCACGTAGATTTAATGTTAGATAATGAAGTCATGGAGATTGTTGACCGGTTTGTATACCTGGGAAGCTGCATCAGCGGTGGCGTCGGAGGTGTAGGGAATGAAATAGAAGCGCGGTGTTTTGCTAATCTAAGACACCTATGGCGACAGAGAGGTATTTCTCTGAAGCTTAAGGGTCGCGTATATCAAACAACAGTGAGGGCTGTATTACTTTACGGCAGCGAAACTGGCCGCTCAGGGTAGAGGACGTGAACCGTCTCCAGGTATTTGACCACCGATGTCTGCGTTCAATCGCTCGTATCGGGTGGCACCAGCGAGTAAGCAACGAGGAGGTTAGGAAGCGGGTGTTTGGCACTGATTGTCAAACGAGTTCTTTTGTTCAGTCGCTACATTTGCACAGACTTAGATGGTTAGGTCATGTACTAAGGATGCCAGCTAGTCGTTTGCCACACCGAGCACTGTTTGCGGACGCTGCGGCCGACTGGCGCAAGGTGCGAGGTGGACAGATGATGACCTGGCGTAGACAAATGAAATCGTTCACGAAGGGGTTGGTCACTGTAGGTCGGGTTCGTCTCCCGGGCTGGGGCCCTCGCGACTCACAGAGTCGGTGGCTTGAGACGTTAGGTGAGATGGCGGCTAATCGAGCTCAGTGGCGTGAATGTTGTCGTTGTTTGGCCGAGTTGTCTGTGAAGTGAGTGCACTTAATGATGCGGGGCAGTGAAAGCCGTAAGGAAGCTGTCTTGCTGATGACGCCTTACTTTCACTTACAGCTCGGTTGTTTGTTTGCAAGGTGTAGGCACCTTGATGATGTTTGAATATAGACGTAGCTATTTTTAGTAGTTAGGTCCACTTCCCTCCCCTTCTTGTTTTCTTCTTCCTATATGTTTTTCTTTTTTTTTCTTTGTTCTTCGTGGTTGTGTGGCAGTCAAGCATCAGTGTGAACCACTGATGTATTGCTGTCTATGATGATGATGATGACGATCAGTGTTTTTGGTCGGCGTTATTTGGTTCAGAAACTGCCGTGTGGTTAAGTCGATTAGAACGTCTCAATTGAATGAACTCAGTGTCTTTTCCGGATCACCGTCTGTTACTCACTAACGAGGATCGCAGTTTCCACGAAACTACCCTTATTTCCGCGGAAATATTATTCACGAACTCTCCGGTCGTATAACGTAAAGTTGCTGTATTCGACGAGTCGAATGGGTTTTAAAAGCCCACACGTTACTCGTTAAATTGACTGCTAAAAAGTTTTCATTCTTTTCATCAATTTACTTATATATATGTTCATGTATAGTAATTTAATCACGTTCACCAGGGTGTCCCGTGACACTCACTTTCCCCTGAAAAACTCGATGGTGGTTGGATGAAATGTATTTTGAATAAGTTTATCGCCTTTATGCTTCTCGGTTGCGTAATTGGGATGTGTGTTGTATGTTTTATTTGTACTAAGGTGTACTGTATGACATGAGAGGTGTTCGATTCATTATCCACAGACACGTGAGATGAACCAACTATTTAGCTCTAATCAGGTGAGTCAAATGTGAGAGATGTTGCTCAGTGAGATCAGTTTCGGCAGGTTTGTTAGCTGTTGGCGCCAGATGACGGAGTGATACCGTTTCTTCCGAACTGTCCGAACTACTTGCTGATGACGCCTTACTTTCACTTACAGCTCGGTTGTTTGTTTGCAAGGTGTAGGCACCTTGATGTTGAATGTTTGAATATAGACGTAGCTATTTTTAGTAGTTAGGTCCCCTTCCTCTTCCCTTCTTTTTTCTCTTCTCTTCCTATACAGGGTTTGCTTTTTTCTTCGTGGTTGTGACATTTGAACATCAGCGAGAATCACTGATGTATTGCTGTCAGTGATGATGATGAACCGTTTGAATGGCGAATATGGACCCACTTCAGAATGTATTCCCGTAGATCTGCATCTTCGACCATGGGTTCGTGCGGAGAAGTCCGGTTGTTGCACCTCACCCAGTCAGCCTCAGAGGAAGTAACTACTGCGCCAAAGACACGACAGTTGTTGATTATTGACTGTGTGTGAACATTCCTTCATGTGCAGACGCGTCTATAACGTGCACAGCATTGATGGGTTAGGATGGAATGGAGCGCTTCATGTAACACCGCTTCCCATTAATAATCATTTCCAGCTTTTAACCGCACCCATGATTGTTATTGTTGTGGCTGCAGTTGGTCATGGCCATAGTCCTCAAATAGGTTGAACGGTAAATAATTATAAATGCATAGAGAGGAGAAACAAAGTGAAAGAAAAAAACAGTGGATCTCTAGGAGAGCGAAAAAGAAGGACAAACAACATTGCAGGCACATGCTTGCTGTTGACCGTGACACATTGTCTTAATGTACCATTCGAACGTTCTACTTGTACACCCGCTTGAGGATTGTGCACTGTCGTACGACTTGTCGCCACCTCTATGTGCCAAACCATGTTCAGAGTGCATAAGCTTTTGAAGTCCAGGTATGGAAGACAGTCCAGCCAGATAGGAAATGTCGTTTGACGAGCGCATGCCTGTTCAGGGGAACGCGAAAAGGAAACGAGAATATTCACCAGTGATAGTAGGAATATATTTGTGACGAGTAAAAGAAGATAACGGTCCTTTGAAGTCAATACTGATTCGTTCTAAAGGTTGCGTAGTTTTGTTTAGACTGCCATTTGAAGGTTTCCGTGTGATGCAGGATGGACGTTATCTAATGAGTGATTTTCCCTTCTTTTGTCGTATAGGAAAGGATTGTAGTGCAAACAAAACGCTCCATGTATGTAATCCTAGGACGGCACGTAGTTCCATGCCTGTTTTAAATCATATATTATGATTATGATCACACAAAATCCCCGAGGTCTCGTAAGCCCTGTTTTCCGAATTAGGTCTGTAGGCTACTTTATAGTGAAGCGATGACAGTTCTACACACCAGCGTTGTATTTTGACGTTTCAAATTTTCCTCTGTTCTAAGTCATACTTGAAGGCAACGCATCATTGATCGATGACCAGCTTGAAGTGTTTTTCCACGAGATAATAGCAGTTCTTGTGGAGTTGTGTCTTTCGGAACCAGGTTTTGTGACACCCATTGCGATTTCATAGTCTACCAGTTTGATTTTGGTATCTGCGATAGCACATTTCTGTTGAGTTAGGGATAATCCGTATTTTTGCTGAACGTCGAGGAATTTCTGCAAATTTTCGTAATGTTCTTTTCTTTCCTATAACTCGTATTTTCGACATTGACAAACATTTCCTCAAGTTTTTCTTCGGTTGCAATCTTATCGATCGGCCGTTAAAAACATGAAATTCCGAATACGATGAATAGAAAAGAGTATAAATTGTTTACGCTTCGAAGACCGTGCAACTTTTGCCACTTTCTTTAGTTGGGCTTTGATGGTACGCAGTCTGTATATAGAATGCACTGAAAAATCTACAGCGAACAATGTTCTTCACTCTTTCGTCAATCTTGTCCTGAGTGTAAGCATTTAGAAAAGCAAAGCGGTTGATACTTTAGTGGTATTCGACGACTAGTTTTTCTCTGACATTCAGTTGAAGCCACCAGTATTTCTGCTCTTCAAGAAATTTCGAAGGCTCAATACTGCTTCCTGTAAACACTTTGGATTGTCTTTCTGGTGAATTTTTCGTCTTCGACGTTATACTTTCTAGTTTTGGTAGCGGTTTGTTTACTTGTTGAACAAAAATGAATGAATAAGGTCGGCGATGTTCTCTTAACGGTAGTGAGCCCGTTGATGAACATTGCTAGTTTGCTTCATTCGAAAGGAATTCATCCGCTTAAAAAGTCGTTCTAATAGTGTGTCCTCACAGAAAGCCTGAAGGTCACAGGCGTGGATAGAGGATGGACTTACGCAGTAGCGTTACGTAACTATACCCCCCCTAATATCCCCCTATACCCCCTAATACCCTCTCAGGAGCGTGGAAGTAAATATTTCGCTGGCGATTTTCCCCACCTGCCATCGATTACCAGTTACAGCAGTTTCCGATACGTGACCTTAAGAACTAACTGTACTAGTCAACGTCTGTAGTGTTGCCCTCAGTGTCGTGTTACTACTTTAATAACGGCTTTGATGAGACAGCCAGGTGTTGCCGCTGTAAGGAGCGATAAGAAAACGCTTTAGGATCTTGAACCTGATCTGCTGTTTCTTTTTGCGTAATGTTTGAGTTGATTCTCTGGCCTGACACTTGGATTGCAAGGGTAATCACAGAAGAGACGACGGATTTGTAGCGCCAAATGCCATATCTTCCGTTGCAGAGCTGTCGATTTTGTGATACTGGTTCACACAAAGCTGTGGCGTGTGACACTGGGACTAACACCTCGATAACACTGAAGTTGTTTCCGTGCTATATCGAGAGATTGGTATAGGTCAGCTAAATCTGTTAGGGTTTTGTGTTTCGATGGGCGTTGGTGAGTGATGCAGGAACCCAGACTGCTGATGAGTGCGTCACGCGGGGTATCAACTAGGTGTTAGTCAGCGTCAATAGCCTTGAAGTTGCAGTCCTTTCTAACATGAGATGCTCTAGGAAAGACTGATCAAGACTTTTGTCGACGCCTTGTTTACACATGACTAATGTCGAGCAAAACTGTTTTCAGGTTCAGCGTAGACCGTTTTACTCTTAACCAGTTTCTTAAGAACAGTCTGCGATATAATAGCAGATTGATGTTGATACATAGTTTGTAAATGTTTTCAGTTTGTCTGGTTCATAAGTTGACATGAAATCCAAGAAATTAGTGGAGGCAGGGAACCAAGGACTCCACAGGCCAGCTGCTTTTCACTGTTTGTATCAGCGTCAAAACGGTTTGGACAGAGGAAATGATCCATAATATTTCTAATTGTCTTGACGACTAATTTGTTGATACGATGAGTAGACAAACGCATGATTAGGCAAGAACACCGAGAATTCGTTTTAATAAGTTTGTGAGCTAGATTATCTTTTGGTAACCTTCTGAAGCCTGAAGCTTGGTATGCAATACCTTTTGATTCTAGTGTCGTTATCCTTCAGGATGGCGCTGAATTAGAGTAAGCAACTAGGCTGGAGTGGATTTCACATGGAGGTTTTTAACAGAAGAACGCTCGCCTAAATGACCCATCGTACATGTGCATCTTGTACACTTTTAGGCTTGGTAGCTCGACTAGAATGTCGACCCAAGTCATATTTGTTTTCTTTCTGTCAGCGTACGCTTCAGGAGACAATCGCCCAAGATGTTGCGAAGACTTCGTTCAACTTGATCTTGCAGACGGGAGGCGGTTGATATGCGATCACAGCACAGTGACACTGGTAAGAGGTTAGTGCAGCTATGTACCTATCCCAGTCAGTGTCGTGAACACATTTTAACACTAAGAGGGACGCTGAGTTATGTGGTTACCGCTTATCGGTACAATTCGATCATACTGCATTGACTAATCGAGTCATTCTGTTAGGGGCCGTATTACATTCGTAGTAAATATTTGGACTCAGGTCATGCTGCTGTTTTTGCTGGTCTCGTGTTATTCGCCCAGTGGTCATTCACTTGTAACTATAAGGTTGATCCAAGAGTCTGTGAATAACTCTGGTCAAGCAGCATTGACGAGCGAATTGCTTACATCAACCCATGCACGAAAACCGAACGAATACTTGGAATGGATTGTTCAGTTCGATTGTTCAACCTTATGTTGAGCGACGTCTTGTAGGAAGTTCTAGGTGGTCTCTCTAACAGTTGTGTGAAATTCTTCTAGGAGCAGAACGGCAAATATGGACTCTGCGAGGGACCTGGCTTTGCTTACTTACCATTCGTACGAATTGTAAGGCGTCTCAGATCATTTGACGATTAAAGTATCATGATATGGTGGATACTTTGCGCTATCTATTTTCAAGACTAGGATGTTCCTGTGGCTGCGCTCTCTCTGGATGACAACCTGCGTTCAGTCGAAATTTTCGTTCAGATTTTTAACTCAACAACTATTTTTCCGTCTTCAATTGAGTTTCACTTTTTTTTCGCAATATTTCTTCGTATCGGTAACCTCAACCATTTTCCTGCAACTACTCTGTTTTCTAAGCTTTCTTAAGCAGTAAACTTACTCTTTTGATTACTACGAAACAGTAAGAACCGAAGAGCGAAGACGTTCACGAATGCCGCTGATACTTTCTGGCATTCGTACTCAACTTACATAACTGTATTGTCAGGGGTACTACAAAGACAGGTGACCTGGCTTCATAATTCTATCGTTGTACGGATGGAATCATGTTTAACAAATGCAAGTCGCTTCATATTTTGTAGTAGATGTGCCTGCTTGTGTTGATTCTAAGTTTTCGGGAGATAAAGGCTCAGCAACTGGCAATCTTCAAACAGATTTTAAAAGGTATCGTCACACTGTGCTAATAACCGCCTTTTTTGAATAGCACCTTTCCGTTAAGAAATCTTTAGGAAGCGGGCATGTAATGGTTTTAATTGATGGTCCTTTGTTCTTCAACGTTAGAAAAAGCTGTGGTTACAAGACCTGGTATGTCTGAGTTGGCGCTGTTGGTTGATTGTCCTTTAATAACCGCTGCTTGCTTGTAGTAAATCATATGTGGTAAAATCACAATGTAAACATCGAAACTGCCAGACGACACACTTGGAATAATTGTACAAATATTCGTTCGTTGGGAGTCGTTCTCAAACATTCAGTTCTTTTTGGTTCGAACACGCACCAAATTTTCTGTCTCGCCTAACTTAGAAGGCATTCTATGCGAATCCAGGGGTAGCTGGAATTGTCGGCGATGACGAAGTACTAATGTATGAAACAATAATTTCTGAAGCTTGCCTTTATTGACCCAACGTGTCTTTCACTTGAGGACCGTACGATTCTCGATGTCTGTGCTCGATAGGTGCTATTCTCGTATCGCATTATGTTATATGTATTGCCTTGTTCATATGGATATTATTCAACACAGCTTACAAATGTGTAGTCCACATCTAGTTCATGCCACTCATCTTCCTACTACAAGGTCCTTTCCATCCTTTGTTCATTTTCACTGCATGCAGAATGTTTGTGGACAATGGAGACCGCAGTCTGAGACCCGGCGCGACCAAAATTTCTAAGACGCTTGATGGTAAAAACGCTAACCTTCGTTACGGGCTTATGCATCCTGCATACATTTCCTATTCGAGAGCTTCTGCTTCAAGCGGGATCGACCAGTTAGCTGTCATCGACATGTGTATAATAATCCCGAGCAAACAAGAAACCTGTCCACCTGCGTTCAATAAAATCCCTGAATCTTTGACCAGCAACCCAGTGAGTATAGTTTATTTTTTTCTTCTTTATACCATCTTCACATATTCTTCGCGTTTTTATTACCCCAGTCGCTTCACACTCTGCTGCACGTCTATTTCATACTGCCTGCTTCATTGAGCAATCTCGGTCACTCCTTAAAACCCGATTTTTTCGTTTATTTTCTGCCATCTCTAAATCGATTACTCCGTTTAGGTTCTTCGCTGAGTCGGTGAGCAGAGGTTTTCGTATCCGAGTGTTTGTGTGTACCTACTTACTACCGCTGACTGCAGTCGTTCAGTTGTTGCACTGGCGCTTTGATACATCACAACCATGAGACAAAAACTCCTAGGTTATAGATAGGTGAAGTGAGGGAACTCGATTTTATAAGTGAAAAGCGTATGTTCAAGCATTCATCGTCAAGCTCTCTGCATCTTGCAAACAAAGGTTTGAGCTGCAAGCAAGAGTAAGACATTTGTCTGGCAAGTTTTATTTACGGTGTTTATTAGCAAGCTTCATTACATGTCTTTCATTGGACAAACAGCTTAGTCATGCAGTCTCATTATTCACACCACAGAATCCAGTGGGCTGCAACTTCTTCCCTTGTCCTCATTTGAGAGTCGAATGGCTCACGAGGCTCCTACAGTTCGAGAGGAATACGGCGTATTGCCATTCGTTGTTTTTCAACATTTTGTGAACATGAAAGTTGTGAAACATCGTTCGTCTACATTAGCGGTTGTCAACTTTTTTCTGCCTGTAGCTAAATTTTGAGTTTCGTTTACTACCTCTGTGACCATCCTTCTAATAGAGGTTATAAAATTGCACCTCTGAAAACGTTCCTACCATTTGTAATATATTTACCAAGTGCTATATAATGTTCAAAGGGATGTGAAACCGCTAATTAAGGTCATTCATCCACCTTCCTTTCTCTCTGTGATCTAGTCGAAGGGTGGCTGGACTAAAACCTGGCGCTTGTTCACGCCTCATGGGTTTTATTCTGTATCGTGCGTGGTGTTGATGAGACTCAACAAGGTCATACCCACCATCCCTGCTTCGCTGATAGTCACTGGGACCAACTGTTTGTAGAAGGCCAAAAATACTATCATAATTTATTGTCGCTGTGGTTACTGTGTTTTTTGCAGTTGACCAAAACTAGCAAGCTTTTGAATATCTAGTTGCAATGCCTTGAACAGTATCCGGAGATCATTTTTGGTAATTTCAAGAGTGTTGAGAGCTTTTGATAAAGTGGTGTAGGTGACTGATAGGCTTACAAATTACTGCACGTCTTGGTCAACTTTTGATGATTTTGTGATCAATAACATACAAGCGCAGTCATGGATGGGAATAAACTTACATTCAAGATAGTTAACCTGGAGAGGATTGTTTACGGGCACGCAGTCTCAAGTGATAAGAATATGACGTAGCCGAACAGGTGAATCATATATGCAATGAGGGGTTGGGGAAATTTGATCAGCTCAGGAGTTAAGAAACAGAGGGGCATGTGAACGAAGTTCACAACGAGGAGGTTCAAAGAAAAATAATTTTCTTCTTCAGCAGAACTATGGAAACTAACTGTCGATGTCGCTGCTAGTCTGTAGGTTATGTTCAGCTGTTGTGAATTCAGCTCGGTTTCAGCAGTATTTGCTCCGTACGGATTTATTGTTCAATATGAAATCTCTATCTCTAGCATACCGTCGAACAGTATTTGTATTTTTTTGTATCGGCGATCCAAGTTTTCTGCATAATGAGGTTGGACGTTGAAACAGTGTGACGGCTTATGCATCTTGATGGCATACTGAGTTGAACTGGACGTTGTGATAATCACACCGACAGAGTAACTCGTGTCAGGCAGGCCAACGGGCAGAAGTTTGGTAAATCAGTTTCCTGGTTTTTCAGGCCGGGAGTTGGAAGAAAGTTGGCATTTCTTTTCTGAAAAAGTGCTGGTTTGAGATAGTCACCCGCGAGCTGCCTTGAGGCACATGCTTTTGAGTTGGGGGCTTTGGTTGGGAACCTTAATCGTACTCCTTTTAAGGTCTTGTAACCCCAGCAATATCTCGGTCCGCAAAGGATAATGCATATTCACAACTACACTCATCGGCCGTTTCGCAAAATGAACCGGGCCGTCTTATATGCTGCGTATAGTAACATGCATCATCATCATCATCATAGACAGCAATACATCAGTGGTTCACACTGATGCTTAACTGCCACACAACCACGAAGAAAAAAGGAAAAGAAAAAAACCTATATGGGAAGAAAGAAGAAAAGAAGAGGGGAGGGGAAGTGGACCTAACTACCAAAAAATAGCTACGTCCGTTTTTTTTTGTAAATTACGTGCGTGAAATAAAATACAAACATTTGTACGTTGGGGAGCCTGTGAACAAAATTTTCAAAGTGATCAATCATCATTCGGGCACGTGTTAGAAACTAATGAGGATAGATACGGATATTGGTGGATATGTAAGATGGAAACAGAGAATAAGAATAAAGAAATAAGAATGCTCACTCTATGTGAAATACTATCAAGTTAGCTGTAGTTTCACAATCATCTTTTTTTGAACGCATAGTGGTGGTTTTATACGGTGTATAGCAAGCGCTTCGGAAAAAGCTAAGTCATTTTTGTATGCGGAATGCTTCATTCGCTGTCTGCTCAGTGACCAGATACTTATAGATGTTTTGTGATTACACTCTTCGCTGC
>LOND01029058.1:21039-35950 GCA_014220965.1 Paragonimus kellicotti
CTAGTCAAGCTATCCCGTTGTGCTCTAGCTTACAGTGAAACACTGTAAATTTTCAGACTGATATTTTTTCAGCCAGCCCCCGAATAAGGCACCATGAACGAGTTTCGTTGCTGGCGCTCATGTCTTTGTTTGGGCCAGGGAAGAACTCCGGTTTATCTACAAGTGAGACATCTTTTTGTCGTCGCACCACTAGCCATTTGATGACTTAACCAATAATTCCAAACGTTCAGCCGCAGTCACATTTGAATTATATTAGCGATGGTCACTTTGTGGCCATCATTTCTGTCTACTCATTGCTACTCCAGTCACTGCATGCACTCCGCTGAAAACTTGATCTTGTATCATCATCCTGTTATCCTGCCTTATTGCTGCCAAACTGTTTACGCCACTGTCCGGAGCACATGCTACCGGATGTTCAGTGTATATTATAATCCGTGTTTTGTCACTGGCAGCTGGAAACATCCTCAACTGATTAGAAGCTGCATTCCGTCAGTTTGATTGTTTAGCCTACGAAATATTAGGGGTTGTTACACGACTTGTAGGGTTCCTCGCTGAGTGGTGAACAGTTTTAGGTAATCCAGATGTTCACTTATCTTGAGAGTTGGGATCGACGGCCTAGTGGGCTGCGTATGATTTGGCTTCTGAGCATGAAGGTTTCATTAGTAAACTTGGTTTTATTTTGGCATTCCGAGCTCCCTTGTTGAGGTCCGTGTGGCAGTGAGCACCCCTAGTTGGGAATGCTTATTGAGATAAACGAGCAGTGTGATTGTTGACGCACGCATTGTGGCTTGTTACATTCTGGTAGTTCGGGTTTTGTAATTTATTAATCTCTGCAAATTCGATTGATGTGATACTAAGCTTAGCTTACATTTAACTGTTTTGTTAGGTCCCTTGATTTTTAACCACTGTGAATTGATGTTGTCGGCCCAGAGTGTTTTGTTGAGTTGCACTACACAGCCGCATGACAGTTTTATGATAGTTATGTTTTTACTTATCCTGTGCTATTATATGTACCTTTCCTTTTCTATTGTGTTTGATTTTTCAAACATGTTCAAAATAAGGCGCAAGAACTGTTCGTTCCCTATGACCAGCTCACAGCATCTGACTTATGCCGATGTCGCGCGAAGTTGTTCAGTCTTTTTTGCATGCATATTCTGCTTTTTTGACTTAAAAGAATACTACTAACGAAGTATTTCGGTGTTCCATAGCTATATTTAGGTATTCGTTTCAATTTTTCGTTCTATTCTGTCACGGGAACACCGCTTAACTCCTAGGAACCTTAGGTGTTTCACAACGCTACCCTACACAGAGACTATATATATATATATATATATATTGCATTTTTGCACACTCCTTCGTGATATGTAGGTCTTCATTTACGCAGTATTTATATTGCGATTCATTACTAGTTTATGTTCCCCGAAGACAAGTATGAGCTGTTTGGCGCAAAAGTTACTTATAGTTAGAAGGTTGATAACGCCAATAAAAATACATGACACGTTTAGCACTATAACGAATGTACGTGAATCACAAAATGAATGACAAAATGTTAGAACTTATCAAAAATCCGGATAGCGGCGTAGAAATGAACTTGACTTGTAATTCGTTTGCTGGACGAAGCTGTACAGGTCTCGGAGTTGAAGATCCTCACCGTAGGCCGGTGTTTCGTTTAATTCTTAAGGCAGCGTCAAGCGGGATGTGTTGTTCTGCACGCTGTGCAGCATTAAGTACTCATTCCTCTTGATGCGTCGCGCAGAAGTATGAGACTAAACCTGAGTAGCTGTTGTAGCAGCGCCCGTGGCCATAAGCCACACGAAACAGTGAACAAAGTAAGCTACTGGTGCACCAGCACTACCGTGCTGACCACGTTGGGCGCTGCACGTAAGGCGCTGTGTCAGGCCTTGATCGAATAAACACGGCTAGTTTTATGGTTCACATTAGCCTTCGAAATGCGTGTCATACGGGTGGCAATTTCGAGACACCTTGCATATTAGCTGCGATATGTTTGATGGATAGTTGACCTGAATGCGTACATGACGGGTTCAACACATCAATTAAGGAGCAGTTAAGGACAATTGTATTGAAGACGTAGTGATTGGTTTACCACAGTGTTTCGATTGACCTAACAACGATCTGTCGGTTTCGGATGTGGTCATTCGAACCTTTGTAGGCCACAGAAACACGGATTGCATTGACGAACCGTTTATAGTTGGGCATTGGTCACGGGTTAAATATACGGACCGAAAGATGTAACTTTTTTGCACAACGCATTTTTCCAAACTACTGGGTTTCCCACCTAGGCTGCCATCCTGATTATGAAGTCACAGAGATAATATTACCATTTAACCATAGATTTAGTGGATTGTCACTTCGATTCGTTAGCTCCCTTGATTCTTCTGGATGCAACTTAAACTGCCCGATGGTTTATACCACTTTTGACCTCCTCATCGATTGCTTGTCACATAATCAAACGAGGTTTACTGCCTTTCTACTCCCCTCGCGATTCTTTCAGATGAAGTGCTAACAAGTTGCCGAATTGTAGGCAATGGAAGCAGTCGATACAACGAAGACTGGAACTCGTAAGCGTGTTATCGAGTGTTGACACCGTATTCCGACTGAACGCAGGGACCTTGTTCTTGCCGATCTATTCCTAGTGCTCCTATCCTAGGTTGCATTACTTTACTCTGTATCATTAGTTTGTGGTGTACAAGAGGATTGACTTGAAATTGTTGGGCTTCTGAAGCAAAACTTATTCTATTATCTAGTTTGTTCCGGGCACTTGAACAGACGAAACAATGCAACCGGAGTTCGTTCTTAATCAGCCTGTTTCATGAAAAGTTTTCTCATGTTTTTAACTTCCAGTACGACTCTCCTTATCCTGGCCAATTGGTCTGGGTTGTTTGTTTGGTTAGCCACACTCACGGCGAACGAGGATCGATAGTTCATTTCTGTCGAATACACCACTGATGTTGCGAACTATGACCCGTAACGGCCTCACCATGGAGCATGAGACGGTTCCTGTTTGTTGAATACCACTCACCAAAGGTTACGTTAATGCATCCAACCACTTTAGCTTGTGCTGCTGGATCATAATTTTAAGTGTTGTTCTCCTTTTTTGGACATTGATGTTCCCGCTGATACAGTAATTGATGCAATATTTGGTAGAAAACTTATGAGTTCCCATTTTGACAGGGATTTGGGGCAACCTAGCAATTCGAGAGAACAAACCAAATTTTGCTACATTATACATGCGTTTAAATGTGGTGCCTAATAATCTTGCTAGATGTGTTTATGAACGTGTTCAGTTTAGAAGACCGTTTGACACCGATAACTTCCTTGTATACTCCCACAATTGATCCATTTGAACAGTATAGTTTGCTACATTTTGTGTTAGCGTGATGGCGTCCATTGTCATTTGAACATTATTCCAGTCTGAATCTTAAAATTAGCATTTGTTAGTTGCGTATCCATCCGGTGATGACTGTTTTGAGGTTTGTGAGGTCATGTACAGTCGTCCGGTTGTCGAACTATGTGTAGCGACTGTGAAGGTTACCGATACTTTACCATAACTTAATGTGTGGTCTGAACTACCTCGCGCCCATACAGTCTGTAGTCGAAGGCGTTTCGAGCAGTGACGTCTAATCGAGTTTAGCAGCTTGATCCCTACTGTTATGTGACTGAACTGTCCGTGAAGTCATGACACTTGACGAAACAGAACAATTAAATTTGCTACGACACTCTTGCGTATGTCATTTCCTTTCAGTGTTGCAACGGCGTTACTTATCTGCCGCTTACAGACTTGTCGTTATTGTTAAATGTTTGAGTTTAAACGTTGAAATTTCTGTGGTATCAATCCCCTCATCTCGTTTTCTATTCCGATTTTGATTGTTTAAATTGTTTGTCAATGACCCAAGTCACTGTACTTAGGAGTGCGACACAAATCTAAAGATGATTACAGTGATGACTGTTTTGTCGTCAGTACTGGTGATGATCTTGCACCCTGACCTGCATTTTGACTCTTGTTCACTTCGTTATGGTGGGTTTTCCGAATGTTTCTGCGAAGTTGTTTAAACCGTCGTGATCCTTTACTAGGTTTCTTGGATCAGTTACCTTTTTCCGAGTGTTTCTTAGTGGCTCGTGTTCTCATGTACGCGCTACTCGCACTATTCGTTTGATCGTGTATTCTTCATTTAAGATAGTTACGTAACTTTTCTGTACATCTCTTTCCCCTCTCTATTCGCAGCTCGTGCCGTATGTATATTTATGTTTTCGTAAATCTCTGATCAAACAACACACTATCGCGTACGAACCGGAGATTCTTTTCCGCTATCATGTTCCTCCTATGTCTATGGAGTTTGACTACGCAGTGAACAATCAAACGGAGCGAGACTCGTTGGCAAAAGATCAACACCAATCGCTGTCCGACTCGGTAAACTACGAATCAGGTAAGTTTTCCAATGTCTATCTGCCAATGTGCACTGTATTCACTATTCTGACAGAGTTTCCTGTCACTGTTGTGCTTAATGTGGTCTTCTATGTGTATCTTTACATGCTGTCAGTTTCTGTGTGAGATCTTAGCAACTGGCAAACCTTTTGAAAGTGAGCTGTAAGAGATGAATAACATGTATATAACTAAATGCACTTAATCGAAAGGACTGTTACTTGAAATTCGAACTTATTGTCCTGTTGCTTTATAACTCCTCAACCGCCCTAACGCTTTGTGTTCAGTGGCTCCTACTAACGCACATACTGCCATGAGCAAATCCACTGATTTCCGCGCGATTCGTTGTTCAGTCTTTCATGCTGCCTTCCTAAGGGTAAATGCAAGGTATTTGCCACTGTTCTGAATACGTTAACGCTTTTGGTGTTTCTTGGAAGGTTTCCCTGTCGGAAAATCACCTGATCTGTCGATGAATCCGGAATAATTATGGGAGTAGGACCTAACGGTAAATTCCCCAGTGCGTCTTTTTGATGGTTGTTTCTTCAGTGAGGTCCAGGAGTCTCAGTATGTATCTACAAACTCAGTCCCAGAGCATGCGTTCGCCATTTTTCTTGATTAACGTTATTAGAATGTTTTTCCTAGATCGGTATCGAACTAGTTGGGTATCGGACCTTTCACTAACTGGAGTTTACCCTCGCTGGTTCAACTAGCACTTCACCAGAAAGCTTTGGTTCTATCGTGGTACTCATCTGCGAGTTTGTGACGTTTTCGTTTGTTCGTCTTAGAAGTATAGAGACACCTTCGTGAGCGGTGATCATGGGGGCCCATATCGTGAATGCGCCTTCTCCGTTTTCGCCGAGACCGTCTTGCCTGTGTACAAAAAAATGGCCTGTTCAGTGTCTCATGTAGAACTATGTCTACTGCCTTACACCAAGCGCATTACTAGTCACATGTCTATCAAGTGTCCTTAGGAATCTACAGGATCTCCCCTTTCAAATGGTCTACCCGTTTCACTGGGCATGCTGGTGACCAATTTCGCGATTGTTACCAATCCTGTGAGGCCTATGCCAGTCGCGATAGTACCGTCCTACATCCGTTCTACGTGCGATCGATATTTCCCTAGATTTTTCCATCCCGACTAGTGCGAGTAGTGATGTGTAATCATTAGCTCTATATGGATTGTATTCATGCTGAATATGACACCATCAGTCTAGAAGTGTGGCTACAGTTCAAACATGAATGATCATCAGACACGGTGAACTTTCACACGGATTATGTAGCTTTATCATGATTTACTAAACAAAAGCAGGTAAACAGACATCACTGCTAATTTTTGAAAATCCGAATTTTCAACGATGTCCATAGTTTCCCTTAAAATTCTTATTCTATTAAGAATTTGCATATTATAATGCTGACTTTCTGTGTTATAACTTAATTGTCAAATTTCCATATCAATCAACCAGCTCTCTTCAGCAGGCTATCGATTAGAACGAGAGATTCTCCGGCGAAAGTGTAGTGGCTGGTGCATGCGCGTTGCCGGCCACCTTATAGAACATCTTTGCTGTGTTGTTCACGCTGCTGCCCCACTGGGTTCAGATTAACATGATAGGAGCATTGCCAAATGCATTTGCAGAGTCCAGTTGTTGTCCCTGTGTTCGCTTGAATGAAAACGGACCGCGGCAGCCTACTGGATTACGGTCTGTTGAAAGACTGTGCGGGAGAATGTGCCTGGTTCGGTGTTCGTCCTGAGTTGACACTGAATTTCTACAAGCTGCTGAACGTCGCAAATTTGTTGAATGCTGGAGATTACAGACGGCAATAAGGCAACGTTTGTTCTGTTGAATTCTTTTGGTCTGAGCTTACGAAGTGCGTGCTGCTAGTTCAAACTTCTTTTTCGTGGAAACTCGTTGTCGCAACGTTCTTTGGGGTATACGACACAATTTATCTGGGACGGCTTGTATTGAGCTTCACCGCCTAATGTCCTCACCATTCATATCTTTATGGAATTTTCATCACTAGTTTCTTAGATTAATGTTGACATTTTTACTCCCCTTGTTCAATGTGCTCGGGCTATGGTTCATAGATTCCAACTCACGCGTTGGTCATCTTTGTTCACTGCATTTTATACTGGTTGTTCCGGTGAAACTACAAGCGGTTCGGCCCAAGTCGCTTGTGGGTACATTTGAGCTCCTGCGTGTGTTTTGTGTATTTAGGTCTATCACAAGCTAAGTCGGACACAGATCTTTGCAGTTACATGATAATATGGGTCGCTAAGTCTTCCTTGGTCATGCTGACATTGCTTTTGTGTCAATGTACCAGCGTGTTTATTTATGCATTCGTTTTGATCGTAGATGAACCCATCGATCCGGAAATTTGTCAGGTGGCTAACTTCTGTCTACCATGGGGTGCCTCACTGGAATCCTGGTCCGTCGAGCAAGATTGTCCACAACCGAATCATTTCACTTTCGTCCTGACCAACGAAACTTCACAACGAGTAAGTAATCCCCAGCGATTCTGATTTGGACATGTTATATCGTCATCCCAAATCCTTACAATGCATCGCGATGTACTTTCGTCCCGATAGCCTCAAATTCGATCAGACATACTTTTATTTTTGGATATCCATTCACAACTCTACATTTCCAATCCTTATCACATTAAGCTCGGATTGAACTATTTAGTTAGCGGCTGCTGTGCGGTGATCTGTTAGGTCCTGAACCTTTTATACATTTCTCTGTGACTGTGACCTTTCGGCTTGCGAGATGCGGACATACTACGTCAGTTACTCTTAATCGTTGTTCCATATAAACGGTGCCCCGTCTCCTGTCCGTATTGAATCCGTACTGAATCGTACTATGTCCTAATCAGGACGTGCCAAGACACATTCAAGTTAACAGTCTTTTGCTCCGCCAGTGTAAATGATCGCCGTTTCGAATCTTCTTTCCATACCACGAACAAGAGAGTTTGTGAATGTTTACTGCATTTCATTCCATGAGGTGACAGGTCGATTATCTTCGTTCTCTAACGTGTTTTTATTCGCACAGCCTACTTTCCAACCAGGACCCCAGAATCAACTGTCTTACCTCTATGTATCACTTCACAGACCATAGGCTATTCAACATTTTCACTTTTGATATCCATACAAAACATCGTTTTTTAAGCGCTTCTGTTTAACATTGGACGATTCGGAAACAGTCCGACTACAGGTGTCGTACAGTATAAAGTTGTGATAAGTATAACAGGTAGCTCGGTTTATCCTCCGGATGCTGTCTATCGATTTCCGTTAAGGTGATCGAATGGTTACGTGGTCGATGTAGCTAAGGTTGATCATCGGTGACCTTTTCTTTTTTAGTTGTTGCTTACACGTACGTTGCGGGTCGTTATTAGCATGGAATGCAGATGATTCAAACATTCCTTTGATCGCAAGGTTGAATACCTCTTCCCAAACATGAAGAATGTTAGATTCAAGGAAAATGTCAGTAAACAGTAACATTTTATCTGATCACATCTTTATGAAAGTTTCTATTTTATGCTTGCACCTTTAACATATGTGGTTCCGCCACGTGTACATTTCCTTTCAGTGGTATGGCTGACTAGCATGAGGTTGACAATTGATGACCTAGAATTAAAAACTGCTGAGGGCCATAGGGTTCACAGAGTCTGCGACCAGAGGTGTTATGAAATGTAGATGCTGCTCGGATTCACTGATTGTTTTTCTTTATTCACTTAGTCTTCTGTGAACCAAGGGCAGTAAGAAAAACAACGGGGTGAAATTTTATTCTCATCAACAACTCGGTTCTATGCTTGTAAGCATGTTGGTGATGAAATATGCTATTTGTGGTGGATGTAGTGCCCTGCATGTCCGGTTATCATCATTACTTAGGTTGCACTCATCTTATTCTTTACCTATCTCTAGGTCACAACTGCGCAGAGGAGCTTGCGCAGGAGCCTTTCCGTAGAAGTCTATTATATCGTGAATCACCGCTACGATGGCTACTCTCAGCTAGTCCAGAAGCGATAAACTCCACATCAATACCCTCAGATCATATATTCCGCGACGCAACTGCAGAGCGGCAAATACAGGTCCCTTGCTACCTAAGGGTTGAGGCGGAGAGCTCTCACAAGTGTGCATTGACCGAGGGCCTTTCAACTATTCGACAGGTTCTCGTGCAGTTTCAATCGTTCTTGTTCAGGCCGTCTCTGTTTCCAGGCTCGCGCTTCCCCCTCCCCCCCGCGTACCTTTCATGTCTCAACAATACCATATACCCCACCATTCGTCTGATCTAACCCTGTTTGCCTCAGCGTTTCTATCGTCCTGTTATACTCTTGTGTGTGTGTGTGATATCGCGTACTACTTAAGTGGTTCGAATTGCATCGTCTAGAATTGCGTCTCTTGATCTACTGAAATCAAAGTCAAGCGGCGTAACCGTAGTTACGGTCGAGTTCTGCCCACAGATTGCTGTCCTCGTGACCGTCCAAATCCCGTATTCATCGCGCTATTCAACGTGGCCGTGTGTCACTTTCAATGGTGTACGTAAATTTACGTAATTATCAACTCATCTAATTTGTCTTATTTTGTTCGGCTGTTGTTTCCTTTTCTGCTGATAATGGTTTTCTTCTAGATCGAGCCAGCCGCAGCTTGAAGTATGTGCATGTATAAATGCTATGTAAAAAATGGTAAATCCGAAAAGAATGTCCAGTTACACAGTCAGAAGATTTTTCTAACACCCAACATTTTGTCTGCTTTGAGCACAGTTTGGAAAGTGATTTCACACCTGATTGTTTCAGTCTGTCGCCTCTTGGACAATCTATCTAGTTCATCGCTCTTCATCCTCCTGCCTGCTTACGGCTGTTCCAATATGAGTCAGCTAATCTGTAGTTCAACTACATCAGATGTACCCTTCTTCTTTTGAGTTATTTCCATTCTTCGGGTGTTCACATGTATGACAAGTTCAGTCGTACGTGTTGTCTGTTTTTCCACACTACCACTTAGTTGAATTATCACACACTTCTTGTTGACGCCTTGTAAGCCTGCAAACAAATTGAAGTTTGTTGGTTTGCTTTATTTAATGTTAGTGTTAATGGAACGGTTAGGCAACGGTCAACTAGGAAAACGTTACCTTTCAGTTATGGAACGGAAAAACTAGACGGAAGTAAGTCTGTGTAGGAAAGGGTAATGCTGTTTTAGTGAGCATCAACATTTCGAATGAATGCTCCGACCAAATACTGGCCGATTGTACACAATCTCCGAATTGCGATATGGCAAGACAAGATAACAGAAAAGAGAAGGGCAACAGTCCATCGTTGGCCTATGTATTCATCCTGAACCTCCGATTGTGTAAGATAGTCGGACATACCAGCATATCTAGGTAAAATTGTGACCTCGAGCATCAGTTAATGACAGGAATAATTATCCAACTGAATGTGGACTCCGTACATCATGACTGACATAAGGCAAACCAACTATGAATTCGGATTCGTGTTCTTGGGGTTATGTTCATCCCAGCCCTAACAGTTTCATTCGGACCATCCTTTGGCACGTTGCCGCCTTTTACTCACTTTCGCTGGTCAGCTACCCAACTGACTGCAACGGCTGACTGTCGGGAAACTGATTAACCATAAATATCCAACTAGCGTAGAATACAAGCTTAATATTTCGAATCCCGAACATCTCAATAGCTGTCAGAGCGATGTCTTACGAGCCATTCATGTATCAGGTACTATGGCATGTGGCACTGTGGTTAAGCAGTTCATTAAACTGGCATTGAACCTCAGAGAAGTCACAAGAGTCCTTAGACGTATTACGGAATATTCCTCATAATTCATGTAACAGTTCACGGAGGGATATCCGTGAGGAACTCAGGCGTAGCCTAGACGCCGATTGTGAGGCTTGTTTGACTGGGAAAGTTATTGCGATAAAACCGCTTTTTCTAAAGATAATACTAGCAGACTCTTCAGGCTTATCCGCACAACAAACTGAGAAAATCTAGAAGTTTCCATTAGTGTTCTCGCGCACTTGGTCTTTGTGTCACATTTCTAATTTCTGATATCAGCCCAGGAGCTAAAAATCGGTGTCAGCATACAGCCTGGAATGCAGTAAATTGCAGTATGTGGCACTTAGTTTGGATGAATGTCTGTTGTTATGGAAACTTTAGTCGAACCAATTCCAACATCAGAGGCAGTTGGCGAATCCTTGAAACTTGTGTTTCTAGTTGCAATATTCCTCAACATTAAGATGTAACTCCTGCTTCTAATTGTGACTGTGTGGTGTAGTTGGCTGAAGTTTGTATTATTTGTGATTTGGTCCTACTGTTGGAATTCTTGGATCCTTGTTGTAGTGTATTCCTTGTCATTGTTGTAGTTATCGGTGGTCTTAATCACAACACTATTTCTTACAGTTTCTGACCGTTTATATGAACTCCTGGTAGCTGATTGCACGGCCATTTCATCTCTTGGCAATATCTTTGCGTATCGCTATCGGATCGACAGCAACCACTTTCCGTAGCTAAAGTACAGTTGGTTTTAGAAAACTATGTGACGTCCTTTGCTTGAATATCGTTTATACAAAAACGAATTATGCACGAAAATTTGAAAAATTGCATCGAAAAGTTGTACGATCAACTCAGGTCGCTATTGTGCCTTCATGATAATAAGCTGATTCAACGTTGGTCGGCCACATAGAATCCAGAGGCTATAAGAGCCTTATATGCGTCGTCATTTGGTCGCTATTGCAGTCGATGGGCCGCATTGCCGGTAGAAGCTAATCGGTGGGTTCATCGTTTGTTTCACCTTGGAAAGACCACTTGTTCACATCTTTCAATCTCTGGAGTCCCTTGACATTTACTTGTACGCTTAGCTACATCTGTTGAAAAGCCAACAACTCCTCTCTTTCCAACTCGGTCAACCTACACTTTAGTAGTATGAAGTGGACAGGGCAAATGCAAAATGAAATTCTAGTCTCACACGACTTATTCACATGACAATTGGTTCACATCCAGACCATCGCGCTACCACGTCTCCGTCATTTCCCATCCTGATAGCTTCGGTATTCAACGCACGGATAAACGGGCGGTTCGTTAACATACTAGTTTCTGTCAGTCAATGCCGAATGCCTCAATGATCGATTTTCTGTCTCAGTAACTGCAAGGCAAATTAGGCGTAAATCCTGATTTATTTCACCTCTTCGAATTTCCCCCTCACAAATCTTACTGCCATGTTCGCCGTTGTCCACGCTTTTGAAAAAAACTTCATACTGAGTTTATGTACCGAGTTGTGCGAAATAATCCAGTTATTCTAAAGATTGGCGATTCGGGATCATCAGCCTCACCCCATCGTGTTAGCTGATACTCCATTTCTTTGCAAACGATAGTAAAATATGTTCCGAATTTCTACCACTACCACAAACAAACTTTCATCGCCAATTGTCTCTAGCCTTGTTCGATGAAAGCGATCGTTTTCGTCGCTATTGTTTCACTGAGCTTAAGGCGTTGCCATGGTGAACTGCCGTCGCTGTTGTAATGTTGTATCGTTAAACTATTTCCTGATTGGTGGTGTGTCCAGCGATGGACAAACTTGAATTTCTTTCAACGCTTGTCGGATGATCATTTGTTGAGACAATTCTAATCGCTCACAGTGGCATGCCGTGTTAGGATTGACTGATACGCAGACCCCTGGCTTTCTTAAGTAGTGTAAAATACATGCGTTTGAGCGATGTTACCGTCTGATAACTGAAGTCGGACATTGAGTTTATCTGGTATCCATCTCAAGATCGATAGTTCGGATTTAGTAGATATGTTTAGTTTTTTGAGTTTGTTTTTCCAGCTTATGGGCCGCATTGCCGGTAGAAGCTATCCGGTGGGTTCATCGGTTGTTCACCTTGGAAGAACTGTATTAGAAACATCTTCAGTCTCTGGAGTCGCCTTGACATTTACTTGTACGCTTAGCTACATCTGTTGAAAAGCCAACAACTCCTCTCTTTCCAACTCGGTCAACCTACACTTTAGTAGTATGAAGTGGACAGGGCAAATGCAAAATGAAATTCTAGTCTCACACGACTTATTCACATGACAATTGGTTCACATCCAGACCATCGCGCTACCACGTCTCCGTCATTTCCCATCCTGATAGCTTCGGTATTCAACGCACGGATAAACGGGCGGTTCGTTAACATACTAGTTTCTGTCAGTCAATGCCGAATGCCTCAATGATCGATTTTCTGTCTCAGTAACTGCAAGGCAAATTAGGCGTAAATCCTGATTTATTTCACCTCTTCGAATTTCCCCCTCACAAATCTTACTGCCATGTTCGCCGTTGTCCACGCTTTTGAAAAAAACTTCATACTGAGTTTATGTACCGAGTTGTGCGAAATAATCCAGTTATTCTAAAGATTGGCGATTCGGGATCATCAGCCTCACCCCATCGTGTTAGCTGATACTCCATTTCTTTGCAAACGATAGTAAAATATGTTCCGAATTTCTACCACTACCACAAACAAACTTTCATCGCCAATTGTCTCTAGCCTTGTTCGATGAAAGCGATCGTTTTCGTCGCTATTGTTTCACTGAGCTTAAGGCGTTGCCATGGTGAACTGCCGTCGCTGTTGTAATGTTGTATCGTTAAACTATTTCCTGATTGGTGGTGTGTCCAGCGATGGACAAACTTGAATTTCTTTCAACGCTTGTCGGATGATCATTTGTTGAGACAATTCTAATCGCTCACAGTGGCATGCCCTGTTAGGATTGACTGATACGCAGACCCCTGGCTTTCTTAAGTAGTGTAAAATACATGCGTTTGAGCGATGTTACCGTCTGATAACTGAAGTCGGACATTGAGTTTATCTGGTATCCATCTCAAGATCGATAGTTCGGATTTAGTAGATATGTTTAGTTTTTTGAGTTGTTTTTTTCCAGCTTTTGTGATACATCAAACCAAGTTGGATATGAACTGAGTACCATTAGGCTGTCCGCATCTAGACAAAACGGGAGAAATAACGATGGTTCTAACCGATAGCTTTGACTGGTAGTGGGCGCCAGTACTTCAACTCTTCCGTGAAGTTCGAATTGGATTTTACGTGACCACTGACGTGCACTATGGCTCTTGGTTTTCCACTGCCATCTGCCGAAGCAGAATATCACCGAGAAAATGCTATGCGGCTGTGAAAGCGTGTCTACGTGTGCATCCACTGACCATGACTACGGTTCGTCACACCTTCTGAATGTCTTTCCAACAACGAATTGCACGTATGCATTATGGTCAGAGGTCTCGTTTTAATTCAACTTTTGTGCGTAGTGTGACTGAAATGCTGCCGTTGCTGTCGGTTAGGTCACCCTCTGTTTCATTCATCTGAGTTCATCCGTAGACAAGTTAGTCCTCGACCTAAAAGTTTCTCGTAGGCTTGCAGTGTTTTATTGTTCGTAACTGCTTCATATTTGATGCTTGAGTTTCGTCCCAACACATTACACGTTCATGCTGTGTGGTTGCCAAATATGGCTCTTCTCTATCGACAACGTTCACTGAATGTCTGTTTTTCACGGCTGTTCTTTCAGTGTTCACTATTCTTGGTAGTACTCTGTGGTGTTTAAGTCTGACGACATGTTAAAGGTAGAAGATCCCTGGTTATGCGATGTCAGTATTTCTTTGGTTAAAACGGTTAGCAGATTTTTTCCCCATGTTTATTCAAACCTCACTTCATTCCACCTGTTTGATCTCGCTGTGTTTGACTGGAAAAATAAAACCGTAAGCACTCTTTGGCATGATTGTGAAGTATGCATAATTGGTGTCTTCCTTTGGGTTTTTCTGGCTCTCCGATTGGGATTCAAAAGATACCGAGGATGCTTGGTCTAAAGAATGTGGTTGAATGTCGAAATCTCCGACGGAATTTCTGTTGTGTATTGTTGCCATCCTCAGTAATAATCGTATGTGTGTATATTTAAAAATAAAGTAAGAAATATACCTAACACGTTTTTCCAACAGAGTTTCCTCATTTATAAAATTCCAGAATGAAAACGATCGAATACATGTCTCGTTGTTGGTTAACACTCACATCGTTGTCTCCCTCCTTCACGTTTGTGAAATTCACCTGGTCATTAACTGCCTCTTTTGTGAGCTCTCGAATACATCGGTGACCAAGAGAGATGGACCGATTGTACGAAGTTATCTGTCCACACACGATCGAGTATTGACTAACTTGGCAGTCATTATCATCATCATAGAGAGCAGTACATCAATGGTTCATATTGATGCTTAACTGCCACTTGACAGTGGTTAATGTCCACTCACAAACCAGCTTTGATCATTCTAATGGTGCCTTAGTGAGAACAGTCCTGGTCGATCAGTGGTTGCTGCCCACTAGATGATCTACAGTCGCGCTGTTGATTGCTTTTCTCTCACCTGTTCCGATCCGTGCTAATCGGTGCTCCGTGATATGTCTAATGCTGAGTCGTATCACCCACATCGTTTATTGTACTACTG
>LOND01029059.1:2405-12514 GCA_014220965.1 Paragonimus kellicotti
TGCACTTGATGACGCGGGACAGTGAAAGCCGTAGGGAAGCTGTCTTGCTGATGAAGCCTCACTTTCACTTACAGCTCGGTTGTTTGTTTGCAAGGTGTAGGTGCCTTGATGTTGTGTGTTTGAATATAGACGAAGCTATTTTCAATAATTAGGTCCCCATCCCCCTTCTTCGCCTGCCTCTTGGTTAGTTCGTTCCTTTGCATATATGTGCATTTGTTAATTTTCTTGACGTGTGCGTGAACAGTTGTTTTGCTCTGTTCGTGTATGGTCCAATATATAGTCATTTATACATTTTCTCAACTCGGCTCAATTAGTAGTTCTTGATAGCCCATAACCATGTAATCACTACCAAAATCATTGAAAATGTGCAACTGAATGCGACTATCAAAAATATTATCAACTGTAGTCGCTACAACCAATACTTGAACGAGTGGGCTCCTCATTACCATACTGTCTAACTGCTGATAATTCTGTCCTTGAAATGAAAGTTGAACGTTTTAGGTACACAAGAGAAGCAGCCGTTCCAATTCCGTGGAAGGTGAGTAGGATAGTAATTCATTTCCAGCTATCCGTTTGGCAGTTATTTCAATTCCTTCGTTCAGAGGAATATCAACTGTTACGAGGCAAAAGCTTACTGCTATTCATTTCCTCCAACAATTTTACTATCGAAAGAGTATTCTTCACAATGAAATAAGTGAATATTCATCGTACTGGTTTCTACGTTTCTGCCAGCTAACTTGCCAGTCGATGTTGAGCCGAATTAACCGTAGTCTCAGTGGTAACAAGTGCATTTGGAATTTTGGTGTACTGTACGTCCGCGGTACCTGAGATCACGGCACCGGTGGATTTCTGTTCTAACCTCATTCTCTAGCTTACCTGGATTATCGGTCGTTCCGCGGGGTTGAAGTTTGCTACTATCCTGAAGAATGCTGTTCACATTGTTGGCGTAGTTCATCTAATCAATGACTATCACTCCAGAGCCTTTGTCCGGTTGCGTTACTACCAGTTGCCCATTCCTCCGTAGGTATGCAATATGGTTGTCAGAAATCTTAAATGTCTGCTTCGTAGAACTGAGAAGGTATTGATGTTCCAGATTTATCACTTTTGTTGTTTTGGGATTAGCGATGACTAACTCTCGACGTGGATCAAACTGGAGGACTGATAACAGAACATCCCCCAAATTGATCTGGTACTTCGGTGCTAGAGGAGTACAAAGATTGAAATCATATGCCAGGGCTTCGTGTCATAACATGTTCAACGTTACAGATGACAGAATAGTAATGTATGGTTTAGGCTATTAAAGAATAGATATGTTTGACCGTTTTGCTAACAGACCTCTTTTAAGCTTTCCGATCGTATCATTGAAAAATCGGATGAACTTGATATGACAAATTAAGCCTACTTGCAGCATTGTCTGTGCTTTTAAGTGTGTTAGGGTTAACACGGCTCTACACTGAACAGTGAGTTTTCTTCAAAATTAGGTGCATTCTGTGTATATGGAAGGGTTATTGCCACTTCAGACGCGTTTTGGTCATTTTATCCGATATACGGCCAATATTCAGAAGGTGATCCGTGGAGGCACACGTTTTCGGATCCCTAACTTTGGTTGTCGGTGGTTGATGTGTACCTTTAGTGAAGTATGTTCCAGATCAAGTTAACTGGACTGTTTTCCTGAATGCCTCATCATAACGATCTCCTTGAGGTTTGTCATTTCAGTGTTACCACCACAGCAATAGATGCAGCAACAAGGTAATCAGTGAGACAGGAGATTCTTAGTCGGCTGAATGAGACTGTCGGCTTAAACAAAACCGCCAATCTCACTATAATGGTGCTAAGAGCCAAGTCCATACATTGATAAGCCGAATACTTCAGCCACTGCCACAAAGAGTACAGTGTCACGCTGACAGATATCATTGCTGAGATCAGAAAGCTGGATCATCAATTGCGGCGGATGCTTTTTGATAAAATATTTGCCGCCATAGTGTACTAGAGACACCGGAGCTGTGAATATCTATGCAAAGATGACTGAGTCCTGCTATATTAAGTCGGACGCACTGAGCAGGCTAGTGAAAGTTCACAAAGACCGGTTAGTGTCGACCGGGAGCGACAGAGTGCCGCATGTAGTGTTGATTTTGCTTGAAGACAGCCATCGGTATGCGGAAAAACGATAAAGAGAGGATAATCGCAAATTCGTTTTGCTTTGACCAACTTTTTTCGACATGGGGGATGTAAATCTAGCTTCGAAAACTTCTCCTTATCCAGTAGTTTGTCTAAGCCACACTTATTCCACAGAATGGCCGTCAAGGTGTTCGGCCCTACTTACACGGAGATAATCTGTTAGTTGACGGTAGAATGTGTTGAGGGCTTTGTGAAAAGAGGATTTTTCCACTTCCGAAAGATAAAAACTGGTGGGTGGTATTATTACTATTATACTTCATTATAGATTACCAGTAAGCAACATAAAAAGCTGAAAAAGAGATGTAAATATACGTCTATCTGCTAAGTGACCTGACCTTAAGACAAATATCTCAGTAACAGGGGTCATCGTACGTTTGGGAGGAAATTCATAGGAATCCATGGGGTTCCACTAATTTAGTAAACCTGCTTAGAGCTTACAAGAGGGCTGATAATCGGGCTAATAATAATGTTTAGATCCATTTGACCTTCGTTTCATCTGTTCGCCCAAGAAGGATCATATCTGAAATCTTAATCCATGCACACATTTGTTGCATTCAGAGTTCAATTTTACATGCAGGCCTGTTCAGATATAAACAGACGAATAGTCCCCCGATTATCAACCAGGTTACTCGAGTCTAATGTTAACACTGAAAAACTTCGGCAGTTTTACTGACCACGTGGCTATCTGAGGTTGGAACATAATACTACTCAGAAAATAATAACTCATTTGTGAGTCATTCTAACTACCTTCGTACTTAGGTATAATGTCATGAGCTGCGACGAATCTCGATCAGCATACACATATTATTGACTTCATCCTACTTTATAGACTTAAAAACCGTCCAGAATCATGTAACAACCCGAGTTGCTGCGCAATTCCCACAATATCTCATAATATCTGTTTTTATCTACGAATATTATTCACTCTGATTAGATCAGACAAAACAAGTTGAGAATGAGGTATTATCTTTTACACTTAAAATCAGCCGTTAGCATAATGGATTGTACAGTTAAGGCATACCAAGCACCCATAAGCAAGGAATACCAGCAACTAAGAAACGGTTATGGTGAAATCACGTAAATGAATGTAGCCTACATGTCACTATGCTTAAAAAATTACTATTCGGAACTTACGGATTTTGTCAGAATGCGACCTCCTTTTGAAGCTTTTGTAAAGGGTTCTTCATTCCGTGACTGACTTTTTGGTGCGACTGATAAACTGGACAATTTCAGATTGTAAGTTCCAGGTGGAGGCGCTTGCTAGAATCAAGGGAGAATAAGAGACCGGCAACGCAAGACGCTTAAACCCGTGCATGGACAGGGCTGAATTCGAGCAATCCTTAAAACGCGAAATTCATTTGTCTTATTAATACAGTCTCTTATGCAAAGTAGATACCGGCATCATTATGTTTCATCGATACGTCAGCAATTGATAATGGCACTTACACTCAAGAAACGGGAAAATTTGGATTGTTGTATTGTTCCGATTAATGGTTTAACAGTTTGGACACGTCAAACTTGAACATTGTCACCATGATGTTGCAGCTTGCAAAGAAAACCCTGCAATCCTTCCGTTTTCCATTGCATAATAATTCAACACACAATTTTAAGGGAATTTCACCAAGGCAAGTGTCTGTGATATTCTAAGCGACAAGATGACGCTTAGCGCACACGTATATTAATTTGATCTGGACACAGAAGCTCTTCATTTGAGGTGGTTCATTACATTTTTTTATTACAGGTGCATGTATTGCTTAACAAATGAGTTTTACTCACTGTAGAGAAGATGTTTGTTGTTTGTTCACAAACAACCTAACACATTACATTTAAAACTAGTTGTGCTTCTGAAGAGATCTACGTTGTCTCCATTCACACAGCATGCGTATGCAGCTCACCGCCACTTGTTAAGAGACCGTCCCTCAGTTATACCCCATATATTACATGATAATGTATAAAGGCGTGGTTTGGTTAAAACACTGTTTCATAGAGCCAGGCGTATTTGCACCCCGGATACTCTGCAGACAGAACAGGAGTTGCTGAGACAAACTTCACTAGCAATGGATATCTACAGACATTTATGGAGGCACATAATAATGTAAGTAGGAGCACTGAACCCCATATTAACGGCTCGAAAGAAGAATATTTTTTCATTTTTGTTATTCAGATGTAACCATCTGAACACGAACTAAATTCTACTATGACTCGAGCATATACGGCTGCACAGTTACATTCAGTTTAAACTGCCAGAGGACCAGTTCTCTGCAATCGCAAAAGTAGTTTGTCAAACTCTTCTGTCTCCCATGTTGTGTACCAGTTCACTTGCAGTTGCAGTGACGTTTACATAGGAAGACCAGCGTGTGGTCGAACACACCTCGAAGTGGTTGAAACAACCGATAACGCATCGGCCGCAACTTGGTGCACTGACTGCTCGAAATCCAACGTCATCGATTGCTAAACACATCATGACAACAGGTCACCAAGTTGACCCATTAAACTCATTCAAAATATTGTTACGCAATCGAAATTCGAAGCTAATGACTTTCTGCGAACCGATGCTTACCCGAACTTTCCAGCCGATTTTGTATGCACAGAAGTGATTGAAGCCACCTACTGGGTTACCGTCGTCTTGATCACATAATAGTTGCTTGTGCTTGTAGGCGTGCTAATCCCTGTTCGTCCTTATCTGTATGATATATATAACTGACATGTTTCACGTTTGCAACGGATAAAAATTAAGGGCACTTAAACACATCGCAACATGTTTTCCTTTCTGCTCTGATGAAGCCGCAACGTTAGCCCAAAGTGGGCGCAGGTTGCATGTTTACTTTCGAGAACACTTTCCGACGTTACGTAGAAGCACATACTCAGGACAAAGTGTAAATAACAACAACGTACTTTTAAAACCGCTCGTCAGTTCACCGTTGCCATTGAACGTTCAAAGTGTTTGATTTCCTCACTTTAAAATTAACCAGGATGAAACCACTTAAATTTATCCAAATCAGGGTAATGACAGTTGTCAAGATGCAATCTGGGTAGAAAAACTACCGTCTTTTGTTACCATGTTATTCTGCTGACAAACTTATCCGTTCATTTTTCCTTCACTGTCAACTTTGTCTGGCATGTAAATTTTGTCCTGGTTTCCCATTAACTTTTGTGGTTTCTTGATTAACTTGGCCGACTGGTTTGCTTCGGTAAGATGACCTGGGTTCGATTCTACTGGTAATAACCAGGAAAATGTTAACTCTTGTTCAAATGGGATATAAACCGCAATCCGTTTGTTTGTGGGACCAGACATGATTTTACTTTCCATTCCACAGAATGGCCATATTGCATGCAAACCCTTACTCTATAACTCGTTGTACGGAATGAAAGTTGTGACACATTTTCCTCGTGCGAATATGCGGAAAGATCGCCACAGTTGACCACAACTGGCGTTCTGCAAAATATGTTTGATATCAGTCGGATGCAGAATTTTGGTTGGCTGAGTTTTACTGATATCATTAAATCACAGTGGTAACGTGTCCTAACTAATCTTAGGAGCTGGGGCTTAAGTACAATTGTCTTGATCAAAAAGGACCCACCAAACAACTCACTGCAAACGGTTTTGTAACCTATGGATATTTTGCATCAACACTCTCTTGGTGGACATCTACCTGAGTGTTGAGCGCTCACTTCAATCGGATCTTTCAATTTAAACTTCTTCCTCTACCCAGGCAAACGCACACATATAGAATCTGACCTTAGGCTGCAGCAATGGAAACCGTGTAGATGTTTTTGCTAAAGGACGTGCTCTTTTTACACAAATCGGCACATCAAGCACTTGAATGCGAGAAGACACCATATAAATAAAGTATGAAGAGAACATTGTTATTGCTGCCAGCACGACCAAAGTAACAACCCCACCCAGTGCACGGGAAAAAGGTAACCGACTCGTAAAACCACCACCACTATCACAACAACAGTAAATTTAGCGTGTTCAAGAACATACCATATCTCTTTGTATCTTTTTTAAACCGTTCGCACTGAATACCAAAACCCAGCAGCTTGTTTGCTTTTTCATATTCCTTCTGTTGTTGCCGGAGGCCTTTCACCATGTTCACGCATTCTTGTGGTTCATTGTCCGCTGCACATCGGGTATCGTCAAAAGCCGATCGTTCAGTCTTCTCTCCTTGGGTTGGTCGCAGTCCTCCAGTGGCTTTTTCATTATCAAAAGTCGCCGACTCTTCTGAATTGCTTAGCTGTTGACGCAGTCTGTAGTATCGGGATGCCATGGATTCTTTCATACGCTCTTTTAGTAGTTCACCTTTGGCATGCCATCTGGTGTATGGCATGCGTGAACGATACATGATCTGAGAGTCTGTAAGGGGAGACACAAAAGTTTCATTTGATGGCAAACGGTTGAAACGGGTAGACAACGAGTAAACTGATGGGGTTTATTAGTTTTCCTACCAACGTAGTTCATGTACTGGTTTGTTCCGATTTTGATGTCTTGAAACTAACTGATCAACGTATTTAGACCATCCTTCGTGAGTGTCTTTAGTGTATCAGTATGCCTAATGGACTGGCGGACAGTGTACACAGCGCGCACGTGCGTGGAGCGGTCTTCAGATGTCAAACTCACGTAATTTATCTAAAAACTGATGAAGTGGCATCAGCTAGGGTGGATGGGACAATAACTTCGTACGGTTCTGTGCATTGAAGTGTTTCGTATTTTGTGAGTGCTTACTGATAGATAACACTTGTTTTACGTCTGTAGGTTACCCAGAGCTGTAAATCTTTGTTTCTGTGCAGACGATTCACTATTTTTTACTTGACATACCTATCAGTAATATGTTTAAACGAGAAGTGAATCTGTATTTAGTTGGCTATACCGTGACAGATGGAGTTCCCTAAGTTATGTCCATCCAAAAGGTTTGCCATTGCAAGGCGTGTAGATTCAGTGATTGTCTACCTCGTGTTCAACTTTTATGTTGAGTGTGTTGAGGAAAAAGGCATAAAAAAGAAAAGAAAATTCTTGGAAAATTCTGCAACCGCGCAATTTGGGGAGGGAAATCAGTTGGATTGATCATACATCCTTAGTCCCACTAACTTTTTGGATTCGGGGCTTCTTGTTCTACCATTCAGAACTGAGACAATGTCTTCAGATTGTTTTTGACACGTCCAGCATCAGTTAGACCACGAAAGTTTAACATGGGGACGAGACCTCAAACAAAGCACTACAAAGATTGTTAACAGAACAGTCAATGTCATCTTACTGTGCTTCTGCAGGGTTTACTATAATATTCTGGGTAGAGTACAGGGGAAGAAATCTCCATACAACCAAGCCTGTGCAACAGCGCTGTCGCCTAATAAGGCACATTTCTCTGTCAGTGTCTTTTGTTGATTCACCGACCGAAAGTCTATCAAAAGCTATTAGACCGGCCCTCGGTGACAGTGCCGTCTTGTTAAACACACCAATCGCGTGGTCTACGAGTCAGTCAGACGCATACAAGTCAACCTCACCAATAACTTCACCAATAAAGAGACATAGTGGCCTATCAAAGAACTGGTTACCATGCGAAATGGATTAGGTCATTTTGATTGCACCGATGCCGTTCGTGCTCAGCGTGGTAAAAACCGACATTCATGTACATGTTCATCAAATCATGACAGCTGGTTGGATGTTGGTCACTAAGTTCTGAACATAAGCTCGCATAAAACGTCCAAGGTGTGATGTTTCATGCAAGCTTGCAATCAGCACTGGGTGATGAACACGCAATGGTTTCGGTCACGGTTTGCCGCGTTGGCTTCTGCGTATTGGTGTAACATTTGACAAGCTCGCCGACTCATGCACGCAGTGCGCCGATTTGACCGAGTAGGTTCTAATAGGCCCGTTCACTTGACAAACGATGCGTTTGCTTCATGGTGCCCACTTCATCATTTATTGATATGCCTGCTGACAACTGCGACGTGAAATAACATTTCCTGCTAAGACGACGTTTGAAAAAGTGACTTGGGATGAAATGAATCAGTGCCAATTTCTCAGATAACCAAGAATTCATTAGAAAAACAAACATGCAAGCTAACTCACATCAGGCAAGACATTTTCAATTTTAAGAAGACAAACAGTATCGTCTAAAAGGTATTATTGAAATTTTCCTAACCTCTATAGATGATAACGCTGTAGGAGGATGGTTGAAACGTACATACTGACAAACATTCTCTTCTAACATTGAAAGGAAACGCGCAGCTGGGATCCAGGTGAAAGGTTTCACAACAGTGAAACAGAAAGCCACAGAGAACTGCAAATGAACACAACTCTTCGAGAATAAGTTGAGCTGCAGAGATGCAGAAATCTACATGAGAAGTGCAACAAGATGGACGTCAAAACACTGGACTAATTTTTTTATCTTTGCGCAAGAAGTACTCATAGTCCCTTTATTGAAAACAATCCGCTCGAGACTGCCAACAGTTTCACGTACATGAGTAGTACCATCTGTTTAACGTGCAATAGTGCTGACGAGAGATCAGCAAGAATTACGAAGGCACAGGCTACCTTGGTCAATCCGCTTCATTTGTGGCTTCGAAAAGAAGTCCAGCTGGCGTTGAAAGGAAGAGTATCCAATGTTTGTATGCATTCTGTTTTACACCATGGTTCGTACACATGACCTGTCCACGAGAAAGATATCGAACAGACTTACGCTGTTTGATCATCGTTATCTCCGCCACCTAGCTCACAACAATTGGGATGATCACGTAAGTGATGTGGACAGTCGCCAGCACCCACATCGCAACGCTCGAAACGCGCTAGCGATTGGTCAACTGATCAGGTTGTAGAGTCCACCATGGCTGGACCACGTGATCTGCATGCTACCTGCGCGTCTTTCGCACCGGGTTTTACATTAGTGAGACCAGCTACAGAGGAGTAAAACCGCGTGGTGAACAGACAACGACGTGGCCATGAAATAGGTCGGCTCTGACTATTCCACGGAGTGGAGTGGGTAGGTGTCGCCTACCAAGTTGGAGTCCTTTAGTCTGATGCCTCAAATCGCCGGTTCGTAAAATACTCCAAAATGAGAGTGTTTTGCAGTCAATAGCTTATCTGCATTCACATCATTCCTAGTTCTTGCGTTCAACATGGTTCGTTGGTTTTACTTTATTTCCCCCTGTTCTAGGTAATTCCACGCCACTTCTGTGGTTGGCGGCTGTCTGAGCTACATTACCTTCTGGTTAGACTCATGTCTGCTTCAAATCGAATAGATAGATAAATGAATGGTTGATATTCCCCGTTAAAACTCATATGGTTGGCGGCATCCGAGAAGGATTTGTCTGTCACGACGACCGAAGCCAAAGGACGCCTGCGCCTAACCATCACCACAAGTGGCTTGCGCTGCACCACTTGTGGTTCCACTCACACACCACGTATCCGGTGTAAACCCGAAGGAATAAGACCAGTAGGTGTGTGAGTGAGGCCTTTGTGTCCAGCCGGCCAATGCTGGTTAGCCAATTGAATGGCTAGCAGGAAAAGGAAACCCTTATCTCTCGGAAAATAAACAGAGAGAGACTGCAATGACAAGATCTAAACTGAGAAGAAAGATATGTAAAATGTAATACAAGAAGCATTTCAGTATACGAGTGTATGTTACTGCATTCCAGGTAGGACAAAAATGGAAAAAATTCAGATTGGACTACGAAAAGAACAGGCAAACCATTCATCATACAATACACCAACAAAGCTGAAGATAAGAATGGGTAGAAGACCGCAGACACCCAAGTTTCTGAAAAGAGGAGCGGATTAGTTGCCAAACGACCATGGTCTTGGTCGATGCAATCATTAACAGAAATAGAATGGATATACTGATATGACCTACCTGAGCCTAACGTACTCGTCGTCTCTTCGCCGACGGTGCACTATGAGTACGCTGGTGACCTACCAATCCAAGGCGGTCCCA
>LOND01029060.1:0-19525 GCA_014220965.1 Paragonimus kellicotti
ATATTGCATACTACTTGTTTCTACTGACGAGTCAGATCTGGCAATGCTAAGACTTAACATACACTGACTGAGGCGGTGAGCATTTGCGACCGTTACGGGTGCGAGATGTCCGTACGAAACGGTATGCAGGGCCTCAAGTGCCGGAAGTGTTATCACTTCAAATGCACCGGCCTCAACGAGAACCAGTACAAGCAGCTCGCTTCTTCAGCACTACATTTTATCTGCATGAGCTGCAGTTTCGACGACAGTCAGATCGCCGGTTGGCCGCTGACTAACCACGCATGCACCGCAAAAACTGGAGCGACGCAGAAAACCTGCGACTGTGAGTGCGGAGCTCTTCTTAACACCGTATTCAGCGATTGATACACGGGTTCGAGGCAGGGACCCAAAGTACCCGGATCCAGTCGGTTTTTCTTGCTCAGTGTCAAGCGGGCTTCCTGTTGATCTGAAATGCAATCATTGAAAACAGGGTGTAGCACCGCTCTTGGGGATTACAGTAAATACCAAGAACAGAGTAAGGTTACATGAATAATGGGTTTTTTCGTAAATGAGAATCGAGTAATGCTCTAACGACCTCAGAGGGAAGACTGTTCCAAAGGTTAATAACCCTGTAAGAAAAGAACTGCTGCCTAAGGAAGGTCCGAGGACGAAGCTTGAAAAGCTTGTTATGTCCTCGCCGGCAAAGAAGCACTAGTCTCGAGTTTCACTCTCAGCAGAGCTAGTTAATAGACCACACACTCGTCACGGCCGGGGTTAGAAATCCGGTCATGCTTTCATGAGCAACCGTGTTTACCACCGCGCCATTGACCTCACAAACTGCCCTATTCACCTCCCCACTGCGCCGTGACCTCCTTCCATTTCTTCCATGGGGAGTAGGGTGGAGGAGTTCCAACGGACTCTGTCTGAAATGAAGTTGGAACTCCAGTCTTGAATGAGTACATAGCGCTTGCTCTCCCTGGTGTTGCAATCATCAAGAAGGCAGTTGCCCTGTCAACTGCACATATAGAGGAGGCAGCCGCAAACATGGAAGAAAAAGCTCTCAGAGAAAGGAGAGTTGTCTTATGGGGCCGCTTCCCCACAACGTCTTCTCCAACTGAGCTAGCTAGGTCAGTCTTAGCTTCTTCATTCTCCCCGGACGTTACCAACCTCGTACTCGCGAGCAGGCTACGCGCTAAGACAACCAAACAGTCCCTTGGCCTTATTGGTAATCTTGCCAGCCATGATCACTCCGGAGACGGTTGTGGAAAAACAGTGACTTTGAAATCCCGCCAACGCCCTCCTGAAAGGCGTGTCTTTCGATCGCTGTCGACAAGAGAGGGCGAGGCGCGAGCAGCGGGTTAAAACTAAGTCACAAATCATGGCGGACCGGAAAGCTACAACTGGAGACTAAGGTCGTAGTTTCTGATCCAGTATCTACTCAGGCTTATGTGCCTAGTGGTGGAAAGCTGGGACGCTGTTTCCCGTGATCGCCACTCCAATGACCGACGCCCCAAGCACGGGCACAAGTGTCAGACACCGAAACTGCACAAAAGCCGTTTCACGAGTTACCTGAGCCAAAATCCACCAAAAGGCCCCGCAGAAAATTCTTTCTTCCAAGAATTCGTAACAATGGGAGCCTGTTGGGGCCGCCTCCTGCGACTCAGAAAGCATTACTTTGGCCCGCCCCACTGGTACTTCCTATCAGTGGTCCCAAAAGTCGCGCACGTCGCTTTCCTTAAAACCTTTTATCCAGCAGGCGAAAAAAGTCAAATTTTCCGTCGGGTGAAAACTCCCAAACACCCTCCCAAAAAGCGGAATTTAGCAGGGATGCAGAGGTCGCAAATTGCCACACCGAGAATGCATGTCAAACGCCCTGTAGAAACGCTGACGTACGCACAAGCGGTGATGTCGCGCTCGCAGCCCCAAAGGAGTCATCAGAACCACTCGGCAGCACAGACCGAGTGCAACCCCACCACCCTCCTCATTTTAGGTCTTCCTCCCCAACGAGATTCTGGACCAACAGCTCTATTACGATTGAGAGCCGAAAGGCAATTGCGAACCTCAGTCTCAGTGGGTGGTTCCAAATCTACCGACCAGGGTGCTACATCACAAGTTTGTGGCGGCAACACAATAGAAGCAGAGGCCAACTAAATTGACCCTCAAAGTGTTCCGCCCAACGCTCTAACCTTCTGGACTTATTACAGATTAGTGTACCATCTACCTCGCTGATAGCTTCACTGACAGACGGTCGCCTGGGACCAGTGGCACGGATCAGCTTAAAGAGTTTGCCGGTGTTCCCTGAGCCCAACCATGAACTGTAAAATGCTCTTCATTATCTCTTACGTTCATATGTACATTCCCATACCATATCTCATTGAGCCGTTATGATGAAGAAATAGTACAAATTCAACTGCGACGTGTTGACTGGACGTACGAATCTTATACTTATCACTAACGGAATGACGCTGCACCATTTCTTCGGGGGTCAACCGTTCTGTACACTCAACAATCTGTCAACGCCCAGGCGTGTGTACATTCTTATTGTATGAGGCGTTATGATAGTTTGACCTAGTATAGCATTATATTGGTTGGCCCTACGTCCGGTGAGCTCTGTCCTCAACGACGTAGACTTTGGTCCTATCACTGTTCTTGCGAAGCTTAAAAAATTGAACCTCTAATAAGTCTCAGGGTTTTGACAACATACCACCAAGACTGCTAAAAAATTGTGCAGATAGCCACAGCTGTAGTCACAGTTGACTTGCTTCGGAAGTCCTTCGAGGAAGGTGAACTACCTGCTGACTGGAAGCAGTGTGAAGTAATGCCTCTCCACCAGGACAGTACGCGTAACGTAGCTTCCAGCGACGGACCTATCCCCCTGCTCATTGTCTGTCTAAAGGTAATGGAAAGCGTTATTGACGACACCATCCGACACCTCCACACACACGGAATGATAATCCCTCAACAGCACGGTTTCAGACAGGGCCACTCGTGCGTTACCAACCTAATAACTGCTCATGAGCAGTGGACTAAAGCAGTTGATTCTGGGGACCGAGTGGACATTATCCTGCTGACTTCTTGAAAGCGTTCGGTAGAGTAAACCACAGCATAATGCGGTAATACGGAATTGGAGAGAAACTGCCACGGTGGTTGGAAACGTTTCTGATTGGACGCACCTCCTCTATCTGAGTTAAAAGTGAAATGTCATCGATTTTATCTCCAAGCTTTCTGTTATACGCTGACAACACAAAGCGTTGGAGAGTCATTCGAGACCCCTCGAACGGATACAGCCTACAATCAGCTTTTGACCCGCTTTAAAACTGGTGTAGGTTTAACAAAATACCGCTGAATGCGGCGAAGTGTAAAGTCCTGAGGCTTCGTCATAACAGTGCGACCTCGTATCACCTTGATAATGTTAACTTTGTGTATCTGAACAGGAGAAAGACTTAGGGTCGATTGTCACTCAGGATCTAAGTCTCTCCGTCAACTGCAAGATGATGGCACGCAAGGCTACTAATGTCTCTAATTCATCAACCGTAACCCAGGCTGTCTGAACTCGGAAAACTTTATTCCAGTATATTCTGCCCTAGTTCGCTCGGTGCTAGAAGTAAATGTTGAAGTCTGTTCCCTTTATATCCATAAGGATGTATTACTACTTAAAACGTTTTGAGCAGGGCTACAAAACGAGTGAGCGGCCTTCGGTACCTGAGTTATCAGAACAGACTTCAAAGTTTGAATCTGTTTAACCTAGAGTTTCGAACGGATGAGAGGAGATATACTAGCCTACAAAATGTTAACTGACCCCAATGTTGACTGACTCCAACTGACTCCAGTCACCCTTGTTCAATTATCCTACTAAGAATTGAGCATGCAATTTCAAGGGGGAATAATTTTTATCTTCAGCATCAACGCTACCGTTTGCTCTGTCAGCGCCAGTCGTTTGGAGTTCAAGTAGTCCTCTTCGAAAACAGCATGCAAGAATAGGTCGTTTCATCTCCGACCCTTGACGCGTTCAAGATGAGATTAGACAAATATCTCATGGAAACTTCAACCTCCTGTTCTGCCAAACAATTTCCCGTAGTAAAGGCAATCGCTGTAGAAAAAAAGTAAGCAAATCAGTATGGCTGGTGTGTTACGGTATGTCTGTTCGTGTGTTGTCCTCGGTGAGTGTATATCTTGTTGGTAAGTGCCTGTGCTGAGCATGCTCGTGATTTCATGATGTAGGTAATTGGATTCTTGCACCATACCATTTTCTCTTTGCATCTATTCACTTATCAACTCTGTGCTTATGCTCCTGATCGACGCCTTCGCAATGACCCTCTTCAACTCAAGATTGTTTCTGACCAAAGTCCTTGTTCCGTGCCACCCAGAAGCGGGTCAGTAACAAATGGTAGACTTTTCTGGATCCGTAAACTACCCGTGAAACCCGTGACTTCCATTCACAAAATACGTATACTTTTCCCTTTATTGCGCTTGACACCCAATCATTGGATATCATTTCGTTATCCATATCACTATGTTTACTTACAGGCTGCACTCACAAGAAAGCCTTGCACATCCTTATGGGGCTTCCCACAGGGAGCTGCACTTATTCACTGTTTGCAGCGGAAGATTTCATCTTCTATTGAAATAGATCAGCGAGCTCCACGTACAAAAATCACTTCTCCCATTGAACAATCTTCTCAAATGTCATCGGTGCTGAATAAATTCGCAACCTACCCACAGGCGGAATTTGATAAATTTTGTAGTCCATTTCTAAAACCTGCGTTGGTGGAACAACTCTCCGTCTTCAAAGATTACTCACTGCTTCTTCGGTCACCTTTTCTACATATTGTAAAGGATTTGTTGGAAATTCGGTCGTTGCAGATATCCGTTTCCAAATCGGAATCAGCTGTGGATGAGTTAAATTTATGCACTCGTTCAGTTCCTCGTTTTGTTGTTTATGGTCAACCGGGTACCGGGATTTCTGTCACATTGGCCCAAGTCGCACACTTCGCAGGCACCAACCAGTGGCTAATCTTTCCCTTCCCTAATGCTGAAAGTTGGCTGGACCGATGTGCTGATATGACGCACAGCAATGATTATCATCAAGATCAACATCGCCCCAATCTGTCTGGAGAGGTTTTTGATTTTCCAAGTCGATCTGCTGACTGGCTTCATCAGTTCTTGAAGCTTAATGAAGCATTTCTTGATCAGGTAATATGCTCACTTGTAACGATCGTTCTGTACCCACCGTTGATTATTTGTGATAGCTCTACACTTCATTCAGAATTTATTTTATAATAATAACAATGACGTTGTTGATCCTAACGCACAAATGATCGGTCCCGACACTTCGCCCATTACAACTGACGCCGGTATTTCAAAATCAGACAATCATATTTATTGAGTTCTAGGAACACAGGCAACCAACGGTCATGATATGCGTAGGTCCAAAGATTACCTTAAGTTCGGATGCTCTTACTGTCTTCGGACATTATCTGCCAGCGGAGCGGGAGTTTACGGGCAACTTTCTCGTTTGTTTATTAGTCGTGTTGGATAGGAGTAGGTGATCTGTATTTTTCCGCCCAACTTTATCATGGATGAAGTTCTGGATGGTACTAGTTGAAAATCCAATCTGCTTGATATAGGCTTTCTTTTTGGTGTTATAGTGACCGACAGAGAGTGTTGACGGTGTTGTCCTGTTTGACCCTCCTGTTCAAGACCTGCGTACCTAGCTGTTCTGTATAAAACAAGCTTCGCCTCTTCAAACAGCAAGGTACTACTTCCAGACAAGGGTGTTCTCGCTCTCACGTTCTTTATATCAGGCAGTCTGTCTGCTTGAGACCGTGAACCGTTCCGTTTATTTTGCCAGCATCCTTCCGTCAGCTAGTAAAGTCGCCGACGAGACATCATCGGGAACAGTAAAGGCTTGTGTTACCTACACCAACTTACGTTGTTTGTGTCATCAAGTAGCTTCCGATTGTTGCTCAAAGAACGGATGTATAAGGTTTGTGTTGTCCATTCTGCTCTATTATTCACAGGCATCTTGTATGTGATAAAGATATCGCCACCGTTGCCTTTGTCACTCAGTCCACGTCAAATGGAATGATCGCTTGGGCAGTGCGGCAGTCCACCGGCGTGGACCTTTAGCTGGTTGCGTAAAATAACCGCGAACCTGGATGTTTATTGTACTGGGCAGTGTTTATCACGGCTGATAACAGCTGGGTAAAACCGCGAGATCGTCAGACAATTGTATTCGTGAAATGTGAAGTTTCTAATGCCTCCACTGAGTAATGTTTATAGGCGTCACACGCCTCGTTGTAGATCACGTGATAAATGAAGCCGCTAATTGAAACCGCTGTCCGAAATGACGGTCTTCTACAGTGAATTGCGTGGCCGCCTTCTCAACTCCTTCAGCTCTTATATTTGGCCTCATTTTGTCCCATGTCTTTTCGTTGACATTTTCCCCTAGGCTGTTTTATTTAACTACTTACGTGAATGGCGGATCGGGACGGAGTACCGTCTAGCTGGGTGTACGGCCGAAAGAAATGCATGAGAAGATCTAAAAGACTGGTGTTGTCGAACATCCTTCATTCTTAGGGTTGTTGATTCTTACACTGTCTGTTCGGACAGTTTCAAAGTGCTAAACCTCAAAATTTCCGAATTTTCGAAAACATGCACAGCGCTAATTGGGTTTTAGTATGTGAATTGTTGGTACTCTCATTTGTCTGGACGGACACAGTTCACCATAGATTGCCATTTTGTCATTTCTGCGGTCACGAAAACCCGAAGTGATAATTATGCCATGTTTTTGGCTGCAAACTCAGAATCCGTTACTCCACTGGAACCAGTTTAAGTTTTGTTTGGACTTATTAAATGGGAACGGTCCGAACGAGTCTTTGGTTGGCAGCCCTTGTTGTGAAAGCCAAGTTCCTATCCACCCGAGCATTCACCTTGTGGGCATCGCTGCTAGGGGAGGTAATTAAATTGATTACTGTGCCCCGCCAACTCTCAGTTTTCTCGGTCATACGGAGTCTTTATCGATGGGTATTGCGCGACGTACGCCGTATTCTGACGAATTTTTATTTCGTTTCTAATTAACTGACGTGTATATGCACGAAGACTGAGTTTTGGCAGCCTATGCAAACCGTTCGTTACAGTTGCACCGGCTTGTCTGTGGTGTATTTGCTGACCACAAACGGTTGGTAGACTTCAGCCTACAGTAAAAGGAAGTTCAAAGGTTTAGGTAAGTTACTTGATAACGTTTGTTATGAAGAAAGTGAGATGTTTTTTGAAAAGCTTGGATTGTCGGTTCGTTCATTGCTTCTTTTTTTTAAATTCTTCTTGCAGCATAAACCGGTTACGACACGCGAAATTGCATGGACCCGAATGGACACAGCTCGAGCTGGTACACCTTGGACGGAAGTGGTCAACTTTGCGATAGCAAGGTCCAAGTACTCGACCGACTGTATTGGGATCCTTCTTCGGGAGGTCAGCGACTGATCCATCAGTAGTAATCACGTCGACGGCAATCAGCCATTAACCTTATTGTTTATTGTTTAGTCACTTTAGTAAAGTCAGTTGTTGGTGATTAACGGCTCCCTTGTATGTTTGTTTCTGAGGCCATATGATATCCTTGTACTTGGTTCGGAAACAAATGTCATGTGCTGTGATTCACATGGTCAACGAATACATTTCAGAAAGTAAATTATTTTTGGGGAAATTAGGCTTTCTCTGACAGCTTGTTATAGTTTTTCTACAATCCGTCATCGGCAACGGTGGATCAGTGGTCGACTGCTATGTAATCATGCAAACCGGCTTAGTTCATACGGAAAGTAAGTAAACAGTCGACGGTTAATTCACTTGTGCTCAGTGTTTACATTCAACCAAGATACCTGCATGTTGCAGACGAACAATCAAGTCGCAGTTAAGAATAGGGTGGTATCTGTAAGACAGCTTAAGTTTCACCGTGTCGTTCCATTATAAATCCTTACTTGACTGACGACCCGGCCGAACAACAATTGTACTGATGCCAGTAGATCCAGTTAGCCGCCTTTTCTCTCGTTCTTTCCATCTGTGAATTCTGTGAGCCACAAAGGTTTTAGTCCGTGAATAAAAACCCAGTAACCTACCGATAGCCCCTAACTTCTGTACGCCGAGTCATATTCCCTGTCAGTGCCGACCAGCTTTCTATCAAGTAGGACATCCAAACAGATAGTGTGTGATTGCCATGGATCTGTTGCTGTCGGTAATATTGACTGCCTTTGATAGGGTAATTGTTTGGACAGACCTTGTCAGTTTTGTAGAGTATGTAACTTTTCTGACAGTTTCCGTAACATTCAGAATTTTGTTTGTTATTTCCGCAAGTTGTGGGTTGTGCTGCAGATGCGACTCCATTATCTTCTGATGTACGATACGTTATGTACGTCAACACCGTTTTAACACCTTATTGTAATGTCTGATTAGCTATTGCTGTCTTAAATACACGACGATAGGTGTTATGAACAGAAATTCTACTTACTGTATGCAGTGAATGTGGGTATCAGTTTGCATATTATGTGAACGGTATGGCGAGCTTATTTGATTAGGGGCTTCGGTTCGTCAGTTTGTTATGGCCATTACATCTACTGAGAGCAAGGTGCTTTTGAACGATTGCCAGGACTATGCGCCTACTATCACCCTTAGTGATGAACAGTTGGAAGTAGTCGAGAAGCTTATGTAATCGTGGGAGCTGTGTCTTTGCTGGTGGAACGTCTGATGGTATCACAAATTACAAAAGCTCGGATGGCGTTTGCCAACTTACGCCATCTATGGCGTCCGCATGATCTCAGTCTTTCTGTGAAAGACCGAGTGTACAATGCCACCGTAAGGACAGTCCTATTGTACGGCTCCGAAACCTGGTCATTCGCGCGGAGGATGTTCACAGAGTATCCGTTTTCGACCATCGGTGTCTCCGAAGCATTAGCGGTGTATGGTGGGAACACCGTGTCAGCAATGACGAAGTTTGCTGACGTGTCTTCGGAACGGCTGAACAACGTCAATCCTTAAGCATACGAATCTCATCTTACAGGCTCCGTTGGCTTGGCCACTGTTGTAACTGGATCTACGGCCAATGGGCGTTCAAACGGAATTGAATAACGGCGCCAGTATGTCGCTCAGCCCGAAGACAACATGGTCACAAACCCGTTCGTATTTATAGGGTTTGGACTAGCAACAAGCAAGGTCAAAGGGAATGGACCAGACAAAAGTCTAGACAGTACAGTCTAGGCGTGTAGTCGGGATGACAACAACAGTTGTCACGAGGGCTTAGGTCGATCGTGAAGACCGGAGCAGTGCACGACCATGGCAAAGGTGAAGGTCACTCACAAGTGAACTTTGTTAGTCTTCTGGTCACAATATTTTCGGGGAACTGGCGACTTCCCCGACAGCCACATTCTGCGAATGCTAACTCATTGCCGGCCACATCGTACCTTGTTTGCGAGTTGTGGGTTAGGCTGGAAGTGGTAACCCGGTGGTCAGTGTATGTCCCGAGTTCGGGGTACAAAGGCACTCATTGTGAAGCTTGCTTCAGTAGGGCGCTCCCGGCTTCCTGGCTGGGATTCGAAGGACACTGAACACTTTGGTTGAGGATGCTGTCTGATATGACGAAGAACAGAAGTCAATGATGCTCGCGTTGGCAGTCTTTGTATGCACCGTTGCAAATTTTTTCTCTGATACTACATTTCTTCATTTATTTTACGCATTACTTTTTTTCTTGTGTTCCTATCGTGGTTTTCACATGCTAAAGGTGTATTTTTTTGCAAAATAATGCTGGATTTCTGTCCACGTGCTTTTCTTGGCTGTACGCCATGGATTAACGTGATGATACACTTTTCTCTGACTTGTTCTCGAATGGCCTTTGGTAGTGCTCCTAAGTTTGTTAACATTTAAATTCCTGTTCTTCCAGCTTGGGACCATCTCAGAAGCCCTCCGTAAGGTTGAAATCTTCTGGCGCAGAAAACCAACGTAATAATAATAATTTAGTACTTTGAGGCGTTTTGATATCATCTACTGGGCGGCTGTAATGGACATGAGTCTGGTTCTTTCGGAGATTTTTGTCATACATTTCATTTACTGCAGACGATCCATTCTGCGCCCATGACGCGGTGGTCTGGCCCGGGTACTGCATTGCCTTAGGAGACGTTGGACGAGATTGCCCCTTAACTACACAGCTATTTTTAAGCCATAACACTGCTGACTTCCGAATTAGGATGATGAAAGGCTAGTTGAAGTATCATCGAACCGAGAATAATTCGCCCAACCTATGGTTGGCTGCTCGTGATATATTGTATGATGTGATGGGATAACGTTTGGTATAACCCAGAATCTCAGTGTGTCGTTGTACTTTGTGCAAACATAATGGGGAATGAACGTGATGTTTTTGAAAACATTTCATCGGCGGCTGGATGCCAAACTATTCTGTGTCAGGGAACCTCGTGAGTGGAGTGATTTTCAGTTGAAACACGACAATACGGTGTATCCGTAGAAATTTATGAACATCCGTCTGGTAGTTCAAGCACATTGCAGCGGAAGTAAACATGTGAGTTTTTGTTTACAAGGTTAGTCAGTGTGCTTCTCCGGCTTGCTTTATGTCTACCGCCAATGTTATCTCTCATTGTACCAAATACGGCTCATCAGGGTTTTCATAAATTTTCTTTATCTATCCCATTCGTACCGGTTCCATAGTATGCCTTCAGATTCACCTTGTTTTACTGGTGGATTGTGTCAATTTCCCGAGGTCCTCGAACCTTTTTGTAGATGCGCACACTGTGTTCACAGCCCAACGGGCCACCTTGTCTACTGATCGTGGATGGTGTGAATTTTCTCTGGTGCCGTGGGACTCGACTCAAGGATAAAATTACCGTAGATCGTTTGGCCATTGTGCATCATCTTCGACGTGCCCTACAAGCGGATTGGCTTCACGGCGCTATCCTCACATCGCTCAATATCCGGGGCGCCTGGCCATCAGATCGAGAAAAATATACTCCTGGGTGAGTTTCTGATTATACGAACCTTTTTTTAATGGATAGTCATTGTATCGACCTGCTTCTTGTACCCTACGGCTTGAGGCTCATACTTCCTTAACACCGAGTTCTTTTGCCAAATCGTTGTCCCTTTGGAATTCGACCATTCTAAGCTTATTCTACTTTGATTTTGCTCAGCCAATTGTTGGCATAAAGGTGACCTTCCTGCAACTGCTCTCCTACCGTACCACGCAAGCATTTTTGCTCAATGGCTGTCAAGCTATTTTTTCCATTTTGACGTGTAAGAATCGAAAACCCCTCTCGACAATGTTGGGTACTACTTCGCAACTGCTTAGTGTTGTTTTCGATATACAGTAATCAGGTCAATTCTTCCGAACTGGGTGTTGTGAGTAACTTTTTGTAGATGTTCCCGATTGTGCATGGTTAGCAAACCATTGGCAGAAGGCACCTTCTTTTCTGCCGCTCAATAGTCATTTGCCTTTTCAGTAAGAATCATAACCGTGGATAGGATATCGATGTTTCGCATTATCAAGATTAATTATTAGATTGATGTTTGTGTATAAGATGAACAAACTGATATTTTCAGATGATCCAGTACCGTGAACACAAAAACACTCGTTTTGCCTGTCCTTATCTATGCAGCTGCATACTATTCCCAGTCATACACCTTAAACCACAATATGTTTGACTATCAGCAATGACTTTGTTTTCTTCTTTTTACTGACTGCTAGTTCATTTCGATAACATATCCAAGAATTCTACGAACGTACCCTAGTGATATCGTTGCTAGAGTGGCTAATGTTAAACCTCTTTCACCTTTTCGCCCCATTACCAAACATCCGGATGGTACTATAATCATTACCTAACTGCGGACCGTGCGTGAATCAACACTCGTGCAACGCAGTATCTCCGTCTACTTGCCTAAAACATGATGATGTATTGTCACTTCATTTCTCTACTGGGTTTGATGTGTATCCGTAACCGACCACTGAAACCATGACCATTCTGTTCATCATGACCGTTACTTGCTTTAATTTGCACGTCAGACGTGTCCCGAATTTTTGGGTTGTCATTGAGTTCCTTGTGTGTAAGGCTGTGGCTCAAAGGGACCCAACGTAAATTGGCGAAATGTAGGTAATTGCGGAGAAATACCCTGTTTGATGTGGCTACTTGCAAAGAAAGAAATTAACACTCATCACATGCAACCATACAGCCTCAACTGTTTGTGAGTAATGCACAGGTGACCAGTTCTTTGCTTAGGAAATTCAATGAACTCTGTGGTTTCGAATTGATTGCTGAGTCCTGATCTTGCAGTGGTCAGTCGGAGTTATCAAAACAGTCATTACGGTTCCTCTTGAAGTTCTTGTGCAGTCTGAGCATTATTCACGTGTAAATGTGATTGCGTGTTTAACTATCCTAATTCGGCCGTGCCTATTGTGGAGTTAATGACGCAGTGATTGTTACGGTTGCCTCGTTGGAACTTGGTTCGGAGCTCTAATCCTGGTAGTCATGACGGTATGGTCTACCGAAGGGCTCTAACACGAGCGAAACTTAAATGTGTTCCTTTTATTTGGAAGCAACTGGCTAAGGAATATCTGGATGCGAACGCTGCCATCATACATGTGTTGTGTTCAACTTGTGGATTCACTTTTTCGGAATAACCAAATAATTTAGCAAACAAGGTAGCGAAAATTCATAAATCCTATCATGTAATCAACTTACGTCCTCAACCGCTTGTCACTGCTTTTGTAGCCGTTTTGTTAACGCTACAATTTTTTATATGTATGATCGATTTGTCACATTATACGGACGCGGCAACTGGTGAAATGTTGGGAAATATCTGATGAGTCCATTTGGTTTGGACTGGTCACAGCTGGAGTTTTCGAGCGTGATTTTTCTTAACGCTGCTTAGCTTTCCTTATGGACATATATGGAGGTTAGCTTGTTTCGGGTTCGTTCGAGTGTGTTAAGCTTCCTTACTCTGTCAGTAAAAGCCGTTTTAATTTTCTGTCATACATATTTCGCGGGAGTTTTTTGCAATAAATATGATCAAATTGAGGGTTAAAATTCAGTAATGGAACCGACCACTTTCGGAGTTAATTGTTGGTTCTTGCAAAGCATTCTTTTTTTTCTTCAAAACTTTCCTCAAACCTATTATTTTCTATGGTCACTGTTCCTCATTTCAGCTACTTGCTTGGCAAGTCTGGCTTCGAATGTATGGATCCATTTATTCCCGTTCATGTGCATAACTATACCACAGCTGAATTGGATGCCTGCATGCGGTTCTATTCGGAAAATCACTGGCTGACCAACCCAGTTGCACACACTGCAGAGGGTCGTGCAGAAATTTCATTTCTGGCTGACGCGAATCCTCTCGAATTGGACCGAATTGTTGCAGAATGGTGAACGTTATATCTCATCCAGTTTTGTACTTCCCTTGTGAAATACAAGTACTATTACCAATCAGGTGCTTACTTCCATAATTGCTTGATGCTGTTTATTTTTGTGGGTTGTTGTGTATGTGTATTTCGAAAATAGGGTTAGTCTGTTGAACGTTATCTTCATCTTCCACAGCCCATTGTGGTACGATTTAAGTATGTCCAACTTGCCTCTGTTACATATTTGGTACGTAGTTATCTGCTGCTCTTCAGGTCTGATGGTGGACTTTTTTATAGTGAAAGCTATGGAGCATTACGCATGAGCTGCTTTCGTTTTGGTTGTCTTTATGTGATACATATTCATCTTCAAAATACAACGTGGCGTTATGTGACCGGAACGATCCTAAGTCCGTTTCACTGTTTGTAGACTGTCTGTGGGAGTGGGAGGCTCAGGGGCTTGGGTGGCGTCATTCTTTTTGTTATTTTATTGTAATATTTGCAAAGTACTTTCGAAAACTGTGAAAGCACGTGCTGTTTTCAAGCTCTCGTCCCCAGTAAAATCGGTTAAGATTGGAAGTTACACCGGTCTATACATTTTATGTCGAACATAAACACAACTGCACAACTACCCTTATCGTCTTCAGGCTGGTCCCGTGAACGAATCGGGTCCAGGTGCTATCATTCAAGTCAGTGACAGTGGGTATGTTAAAAATGAATATATTCAAAACAGACAGTATGTTGTACGTATCTGTGGTCCTGAATTTTCCATGAGTTTCTGTTCAATTGCACATTTCTAGAATTGTCTGGTGACACTTTTTTATCCTATTAAACGGAGTGATTAAAGACTTCGCTGCCGACTGAGTATCTGTTCATCTAGAATGAATGAACTGTTTCGTTGTTGTAACCTGTTACCACTTTTTGCGTTTTATTCGAATCTCTAGCGGTCCACGTGAACGGTGGTTAATACATTATCCACATGCACAATATGTGGTCGTGCTAGCGCAGATGAGTTCTAGGTTATCTGTGCTATCCGTTGTAGGTTTAATGTTCTAGTTTAAACATTTCAACAGACTGGTTATTATGTTTATGATGCTCACCCTCACACCAGCATTCCACGTCAGGTTTCGTCTTTATTTTAGTTAGTCATGTGGATATAGTTTGAATGGAATTGAACCGGCAGCCAATCATCTTATGAGTCGAAGCACATTCACTTGGCCACCAGCCCTGCGAGTATAGCTTGTAACGAGGAGTTATGTAGTATTGTTACATAACTTGCTTATATTCGTTAGTTTGGATAGACACATTCCCTCTCGACTTGATAGCTAAACGTATGGGAGCTTCGGCTTATAATGCAAAGGATTGCCGGTTCGACTCCTATTCGGATTACCTCTACCTGATGACTTGAGACAAGGTCGAAACAAGGCACAAGACGTCGGTTTGAGGTTGGACACCATAAATTGTTACAGTCATCACTTCGAGTCCCTGTGGCATTGAAAAGTACTCACTGGCAACCTAAGATGAATTGTGTGCATCCAAGCGGACGGTGTGTGAACTAGTTACACACCAGTTGTACCCCGTAATGTTAGTCTCATAATCACCTTATTTGATGTCGGCTCTGGGGAGAACAACGACAGTCCAGCACCGTCTTTTTACCTGCTTCTTGACAATTCACATGCTGCATGCAGACATTGTTTACCCCTAGCCACCCAACAAATTGATGTCTTCCTCATCCTACAGATGACGGACTATTGAGTGTAGTCCACTGTTCGCCAGTTCCGCGCTGGACTTATCAGCTGGTGAAACAGTACTGCTCAAACTAACCAAACAGCCTACTCTTGAGTAGACTGCTTACAATGGTGACCACAAGTTGAATTGTGTATCTGCATTTTACACTGTAATCATACAAAGCGAATTTCGTGTTACCAATTTCCCTGCCTGTTGGTGTAAGATGCGAAGCAGTCAAACAGTAAGTTGACACAAATTTTTTTAAATGGTCTAGTCATTACGTATCGCGTTTGTCCTTAGGACTGTTACTCCTGACTCAAAGTCCGTCGTTAGAAGCCTTTGACAGGATTATGGTCAGCCGGGCTCAGTGGTATGAATGTTGTCTGGAAACTTAATGAAACAGGGCGGCGAAATCCGTAAGCTGACAGATGTCACTTTAATGGCATATACAACTCGTCCGTTTCTCGATGAATTGTAGGCGTCTATTGTTGATTGTCTGAAGGACGTTTGTGTGGAATTCCTTTCTTTCCCCCTTGTTTGTTTTGTCTAAGGTCCCGTTCTTTTCACACTCGCATGGTGGTCAAATATCAGTCAGCCACTAATGTACTGCTGCCAGTGTTAATGAAGTAGACTAGTCATGCCATCGCACATGGTTTACGCTGAGCAGGTTAGGGTCATGTTCATTATCGAGTTTAAACTCTGTAGTGAGATCCTCGTAATCTCTAACCAACCCTTCCAAGATGTTAGTAGTTTCTTAGTTCAAACAATATGAGAGAACTAGATCTTTCCTTCGAACGCGAACCAAGTTCCAATTAGTCATCGTTCGTTGAGCTTACAACGACCTAATGGATTCACGATGGTTTCTTTGGAAAGAAAATAGTTGCAGAGAGCATGGAACAACCGTTTTAGTGGCAAACCTGATGTGCGAAAATATCATTGCTATAGACAGTCTATGTGGACGGCCGTCTCGTCCGATTGACTGTTTATTCGTAACGACCTCACTGACTCTCCACTGGGAATCCGTTTCGCGATTTCTGGTGATGCACATTTTGCTCCTCATCATAAACTGTCTTTAAACCATTAGTGCATAGATGATTCTGGTTTCGCCCAGTTGTTCTCATACGTTAAATCTGACGACAACAACCTTCAGAAACGCAGCGTCCCATCCTAAAGACTAGAATGCAGTACGCTAACTAGAGTTCTACCTGTTCCTGTGTTTACTTCACTTTGAGGTACCTCATTATGTGTAAAGCTCAATCGAAACTGGCATCGATGTGAACCGCTCGGAGCTTCTATTCCATAGCAGCAATAAGCGGTTTAGCACTGCTCCCTATGGCGATTGTCCCCACGTTGTCCGAATATTAGGATCCGGTTGCGTTAATGTTACAAAAGTTGAATAGGTTAACTGTATCATCTTACTGTGCTCACTCTGAGGCTTCAAAGGTGTGGTTTATTCGATTCTTGAGGTGACTGTGTGCACATGCTGAGATAGTGTATACCCACTAGTTAGTTCATTCATTGACATCGTTCACTACTAGATTTAACTTTACATTACCATTATCTCGAATGCGTATGATCTCAGATACCGAGGATGGATACATAAATCTGCGTGATTACAACGTGAGGGTTTTTCGGTGTATTCTGCACACATTAATTTCACTTGCTTATTGATTTGAAATTGAAAAATGTGGACGGCACTTCTCGTTGTTTTTCACTATCTTGAGGAACCAGCCTTAACTGTATGCTTGTACACTTCATGTGGATTCCCTAGCATACAGGCAACATTTCCAACTCAACCTTGACGTGATTTGCATCGACCTCCTTTTTTTATCGAGGTACATACCTGAGGACACATAAACGGCTACTCGCTGGACAGTGTTCGAACAAACATTAATGTGTTCTGTTCTTCAGTACGATTCTCATTGCAACCTTACCACGAGAATCAACATAACCAACTGCCACTTTCTTATTGCACTGGTCGGCCCTTCGAACCACAGCACCGTTTGGTCAGTTTACAAGCTCCGCTGAGGGTACTGAAGTTGAATTAGGGCAATGCAAGCTATGCTGACGCTATAGGTTGTTTCCACAATGAACTTGCCGGTTGTCATCCTATTGGGAAATGTACACAACTTCATTTAACTAGTTTACTCTGATCACTTCATGTTTATCCTTCAAATCTCTTTGTATTTCTAAATGGCACTTGTATGCCCAGTTGTCGAAGAGTGTCTTTGGCCAACGGGGCTAAGTTCCCCGTAGATTTCACGAATGCTGTAGCGACTCTAAATGTAGATCTGTTTTACTTCTTCGGTCAGGTTTCGTTGTATGCAATGTACCCTAAAAACCAACTTGATTATATTATGGTGTTATGTACTTTTTTTTTAGCTGAATCGAACTACTGAATGAACCGCGTTGTGCAAACTGTTTCGCATCCTTTGCATTCGCGCCTGCTTAATATCCGGTTAATGGCCTCCAATTCCCCCAAAGTGACGCGTACAGATGTCTTGACGCGTCTTCGTGAGTGGTTGCGCTCCAGCACGGAACTTCCATTGAAGCTTGCCACAGAGCATTCTACATCATCGCCGAATCTAGTCAGTCATGATCCGGCTACAGGGCAAGCCTTGGTCACCTTTAAGGAATTTAATTCTGAAGACGTTAATTCCGTTGTCCATAGTGCTAGTGCTGCGCAAAAGGTTTGGTGCAAAGTACCCCCTCTGGAACGCGCAAAAGTAAGCAGTTTTTCCAAACGAAACTTTCGCCGCAGCCATTTTATATATACGGTGGCTTATAGCGTCACAGTTTCTCGTAATTAATTTCTTTTGATGTAACTGTCTGTAGAATCCGCTCTGCGTTTCTATTCAGAGGTCAGCTGGGTACCACTAGAACTTAACACCCCGAGGTCAAATCAAACTGATAACGACCGCAAACAGCTCGGTAATGTTTCTATAATAGAAAATACATGGATATCAGCAAATACATAAGTATATATGGAATCAATATGAAATGTCACATACGTTCGAAATGGTACGTCCCGAGAGAGTTTTCGACCGTCAGCGGTCGAGCATAAGCAGAAATGTCCAAATTCAAGATGGCGGCCAAAGCGACCTTCACATGGGCACAATTATGTCATAAAGCATACTACTCACAAAGAGGGGGAGTAGGCAGCGAGTAAAGAGGAAGTCCAAACGAATGTTACACTCCCCCCGGGTTCGAACCTGTGAACCACAGGAGTTTTAACCATATAAGTTGATGGGGAACGTTCCAGTTATAATTTCTGCTCTGGATCACAAAGTACAAGTTCGCCTTCGAGTTTGCACAGCTGCCTCACGTCTCTCCGAAATCGTCCACTGGCTGTCCTCACAATGACATCTCTCACCAGACCGTCGTGACCTTCATGTGTCTCCTCGATAATACCCTTTGACCAATGACCTCTTGGGGCGCCAAGTTCTACTAGTAGCACAAGATCTCCCTTCCTTTAGATTGGGCTTGATGAGTTGCCACCGCTGAATAGTTTGTAGCGTGGGTAGGTAGCACTTCAGCCATTTGCTCCAAAACACGTCGGCTAGATATTGCGCCGATCGCCATCGCCTGTTGAATTGATTCTCATTTACCACTGTAGCTAAGGGTACCGAAGGATTGCCTCGAAGCAGCAGCAATTTACTCGGTGTTAGAACGTAATGGTCGTCGGGATCGTCCGTTTGTTTGACCAGAGGTCGGTCGTTGAGAATCCTTTCAATCTCGAGAAGCGTAGTATGCAAAACTTCGTCAGTTACTGTTTGCTCTCGCAGTGTTACTAAGAGGATCCGTTTTATTGTTCGGATGATCCTTTCCCACACTCCACCTCGGTGACTCGCTTTCGGTGGGTTGAACATCCAGTCACAACTGTGGGCTATAAGGGCGTTGGATATCTTTTCCTCGTTCCATGTCCGCAGCAGTTTCTTGACATCCTCGGACGCTCCCGTGAAATTCGTCCCGTTATCACTGTATAATCTTCGCGGGCAGCCTCGTCTGGCAACAAACCGATTGAAAGCACATAAGAATGAATCAGTATCCAACGAGTGCGCCACCTCAATATGTATTGCCCTCGTGCTGAAACACGTAAAAAGGCAACCGTAGCGCTTTTCTGTTCCGCGTCCTCGTTTAACACAAATGGGTCCAAAATAATCAACCCCGGTGGTGGTGAATGGGGATACATGTATCTCAGTTCTATCAGCGGGGAGTGGAGCCATGGTCTGTTGGCAAGGTTGAGAGAACCATCGGCGGCACTGATAACAGTCATATAAAACATTTCTGATCGTCCTATTGGCTGTCATTATCCAGTATCGCTGTCGTATAGCCGACAGAACGTAACTTAATCCCATATGACCATTGATGCTGTGATAGTGACGAATTAACAGTCGCGTTACAAAGTGTTTCGCAGATAGAATGATCGAATGCTTCGCA